>RAQS01000165.1:0-39020 GCA_003698115.1 Aspergillus sp. HF37 | reverse complement strand
TGAGGGGCGGGGGGTGGGTGGGCTGGGATTACCACCACACTGGAAGAGTAGGGCTGCCTTCGCCGCCCGTCCTCTGCCGCCCGCCGTTGCTGCTAAGATGTCCGCGCTGGGTGTCCAGGGACCCTGGATGCTATTATTTCTCCCGAATATCCTGCAGAATCGCCAGAAATGGCGTTCTCGCCATATACGAGTCACGTGGTTGGATATTATATAAGTGCCAAGGACAGAACATATCACATGACCTGTGTATTTCAGAATAGGAAGGCGGTGGTGAAGCAGTGCCGAGGCAGCTCAGGCATCATTCAGGCTTCGCCAGGCACCAATCAGATATATAAGGCACAAAGGCACACTCTCTCTACTGCCCCAATCCGGCAACTGGCTCGACGTGGACAGTATCAACCCCCCCGGCTCTCTCATTTTTGCCTACTTTCAGTATCCAAATCTTTCTCCGCACTTAACATGCGTGATTTTGGGTCCGCGATAGGACTTGTCGCTTTCGCGGGATGCTCATAAATTGGCGAGTCTCCCGGTAGCTGGATGACTCTTGTCGCTCTCCTTGCCAGTAACCCAGTGTCAATCAAGATGACTTCTCGCGATGGTTTCCAGTGGACCAACGAGTTGGGTCTCTCCCAGGGTGTCCCTTCGATCGGCGTCATTTCGCCGCCGACAAACATCGCATCAGCTGCTGCGCTCTGGGATGTTATTGTTGTCGGCGCCGGCTACACCGGGCTCACGGCTACTCGCGATGCGTGTCTCGCAGGTACGTGGTTTTGCAGGCGGCTTGAGCCGCAACTTCCGGATGGTCTCTCCTAACGCACTTCCAGGCCTCAAGGTCCTCCTTATCGAAGCCCGGGATCGCATCGGCGGCCGGTCGTGGTCGTCCAACATCGGGGGTTATCCCTTCGAGATGGGCGGCACCTGGGTGCATTGGGGCCAGCCCCACGTCTGGCGCGAGATTTCGAGGTACCAGATGAGAGACGAGCTGGAAGCGTCCGTTGATTTCTCTCGCGGAGTCAATCATTTTCAACTACGCACCACCCAAGGGTCGACAGCGATGAGCCACGAAGAGGAGGTCCGTCCCTCGGTACCCTTGGTTGAATCGTTTTATACAGCTGCTGATGTTTGTTAGGACGCACTTCTAACCACCGCGTTAGAGAAATTCGTCAATGTCGACGGCGATGCAGGCAGGAAGATTATGCCTAATCCTCATGATGCATTCCACGTCCCGGAAGTGCGCCAATACGACAACATGTCTGTCAAGGACCGTCTGAATGCTGTTGCACTCTCGCTCTCCCCAAACGAGCGCGCTGTCCTGGAGAGTTTCATCCTGCTCGGCAGCGGCGGCACACTGGAAACGACGAGCTTGTTCGAATTCCTGCACTGGTGGGCTTTGTGCGGTTACTCTTACCGCGGATGCCTGGACCATCTGATCACAAGCAAGTTCAAGCGCGGGCAGTCAAGCTTTGCCAGGAGGTTTTTCGACGAAGCTCTCTCAACCGGGAGACTGTCCTATGTCTTCAACAGCCCTGTCAAGTCAATCAAGAACCAGGGAGACCGGGTGACTTTGACTGCGCGGGATGGCCGCCAGTACACCGGCGCGCGTCTTGTCTCCACCATTCCTCTGAACGTTCTCAATACCGTTACGTTCGATCCCCCTCTTGACCCCCAGCGCATCTCTGCGATGAACACGGGCCATGTCAACCAGTGCGTCAAAGTCCATGCAGAGGTGTCAAGCAAGGACATGCGGTCCTGGACCGGCATTTCCTATCCGTTCAACAAGCTGACCTACGCCATCGGCGATGGGACTATACCAAACGGAAACACGCATATTGTTGCCTTCGGCGGATCTCACAACCACATCCATCCGGAGGAACGTATCGACGAAACCAAGCGAGCGGTAGAGGAATTGGCTCCGGGGAATATGGATGTTAAACGACTGGTAAGTTTACAGCGTCTTCTGTACCGCATGCTGCACACTAACGATCCTCAAGGTTTTCCACAACTGGTCTAAAGACGAGTTTTCAAAGGGCGCGTGGTTCTTCTCGCCTCCCCGGCTCGTTACTACCTCGCTGGATGCACTTCGCGCGCGCCACGGGAATGTGCTTTTCGCCAACTCGGACTGGGCCGTAGGCTGGCGCAGCTTTATTGATGGTGCGATTGAAGAAGGCACTCGAGCGGCGGCGACTCTGACGGAGGAACTGCACCCGAAGATCGCTATTCGGCCGCATTTGTAGATATTCATCTTGGTGGATTATTAGACAAATCCAGTGTGGTATTGAATTGCTTTGCGCATTACTGCATAGACTTGTATACAGCGCCCTCGCGGCATATGTTATCCGGATACTGCATCGCCGAGGTAGAGCCACAAGTAAACGTTTGTCTAGACCCATTGCTGTCGATATTCAGACAGCAGTATACCCTCGGCTGCCCTCTTGGGGTCCCGGTCACCCAGTCAGAATAGAATGGTAGTGAATTACTCTATTGAGTTAATATCCTGTGCTCAGCAGGAAGCGAGCTGATGAAGACGCTGGTTCATATATCCACAGGTAAGGTAAATCATGATCCGTGAAAATCTGGGGACGATCGCGCTGTTCCACTGCACGTTATCCATTGTCGAATTCTCATCTTTATTGCCGCTTCGGGTAACCCTAGTTCCCTCCCCGCACTGTCTCTTATCGCCACAACAACAGAGTCTGCAGCTCTCTTTGGCGGAGGTATGCACTTCAGGCCGGGGCTGCCTCCCAGATGTTATATAGCCAGGCTACCACGCCTGCTGGGGGCTACTTACAGTGTGCTCCGTTGTCTGCGCACCTGACCGTTTCTATCAATCATGGATACGCCACCGTTGAAATCTGAAGGCATGACACTCTGTTCATTACAAGAAATGCAGCCACTGACCAATGCTTAAGAAGCTCCGGATGTTGAGATGCGTATGTTCATCCAGCATAGCCGTTGCCTCCGTCTCAAGTGCTGACACCTCTCAGTAGAATCAGTCGGCAATGCGAGGCCGGCTGAGGAGGTCTACCTGGATGGCCTCGAGGGCCTCACGCTGACGGGCAAGGGAACCCGGCAGATGAGCCCTCTGCAGACCATATCGGCGAGCTGGATCATTTGCGACAGCTGGGCTGGTGTAGCCGCTACTGTTGCCCTGGCTATCGCCCAAGGAGGCCCGGTGACTCTGACATATGGCCTCGTTGCGATGTTCATCCTGGGCGGCGCCTGCGTGCTGTCTCTGGCTGAGCTCGCGAGTGTGTACCCGACGGCTGGTGGACAGTATCATTGGACTTCCATCCTGGCTCCTAAGCACGTGAGCCGTGCTTTGGTATGTCTGCTGTCTATACGATGGTGAAAAAAGTACTGAGGAGTATCCAGAGTTATTGCTGCGGCCTTGCGAATATGTTTGCCTGGGTTGCCATCTGCTCTGGCATCGCCATCATCCCTCCGCAACTGATTCTGGGAATCGTCGTCTTCTACAACCCCGATTATGTCCCTCAGCAGTGGCATGTCTTCCTGATATACCAGGCTCTCAATGGAGTGGTGATGTTGTACAATGCCACGCTGCTGAAGAAGTCGCTCTGGTTTCACGACCTTTGCTGTTAGTGCCCCATATTGCCTTGTTTCTAGCATCAGTGACTGACCGTTTTAGTCTTCGTGACGCTAGCCAGCTTCTTTACCATCACGATCGCCTGTGTGGCCCGCACCGCTCCCAACTACGAGCCAGCAGAGAGTGTATGGGCGACCTTTCACAATAGTAGCGGATGGAGCTCGGGGGGAGTGGCCTTCCTCACCGGCCTGGTCTCTCCTAACTACATGTATGCAGGTATAGACGGTGCGTTGCACCTGGCGGAGGAGTGCCAGGACGCAGGAAGGATAGTGCCTCGAGCTCTCATCAGCACACTCACCATCGGTTTTGTGACATCATTCGCCTTCATGGTTGCCATGCTGTACGGCACGTATGACTTGGAGGCAGTAGTCACGTCTCCCACAGGGTATGAACGCCGCCGGCCTCCCATCGCAAGAGCATTCTAACTCGGCGCAGAGTCCCCATATACGAAATGTGGCGCCAGGCGGCCCGCTCCGACGTCGCAGCGACGGTGTTCATCGTCCTCCTGGTTTTTGCAGCGACGTTCGCCCTCGTTGGCGCCCAGGAAACGGCATCGCGTCTCACGTGGTCGCTCGCCCGGGACAACTCGCTCGTCGGCAGTAAGTGGCTCGGGAGAATGCACCCGCAGCTGGAGGTTCCCGTGTGGGCGCTCATCTTGAACTATTCGATCAACTTCATCATCGGATGCATCTACCTCGGCTCGTCGACGGCTTTCAGCGCTTTCATCGGCACCGGCCTGATCCTGCAGCATGTCTCGTACGCCTTCCCTGCGGCCCTGCTGGTCTACCGCAAGCGGTCGAAGACCTGGCTGCCCCAATCGCGGTCATTCCGGCTCCCGGGGCCGGTGGGGTACGTCGTGAATGTAGTCACTGTGTGTTTTGCGGTGTTGGTGCTGGTCTTTTATGATTTCCCGACGGTGATGCCGGTCCAAGCGAGCAATATGAGTGGGTCACACAAGAACTCTTTTACGGCGTTGAGGCTAATCGAGGCGCCCAGATTATGCATGTGCCGTGCTCGGTGTGATGGTTATATTTGGCGGGCTGAATTGGATGATACATGCCCGCAAGCGATACCGTGGTCCGCGACTCCGTCTCGCGCATGATGACGCAGAGTGAGGGTAGTCGACGTGGTGAATTCGAAGAGGTATCTCCACGCCTGTACTTAGCTGTACACTGTTTCCGGTATCATCTATGCCCTGATTCTATTAGTTATAACGATAAATCGTAGGCCCAAGCCGCAATAAGACAGTTGTTGGGTATCATCGAGTTCTAGTAGCAGTGTTGTCAAACTGTAGAGATACGAAGTGGTGAGACTATTTGCGGCCTGAGGCAGAAATGAAATGTCAGGTGACATGCTCGGCGTTTACTTCTTCCGGGCACCCTTCTCCTCCCGTCCTCTTCTCTTCGTCTTCCTCTGTCTTCCTTCGTCCTGACTGCCGGTTACAATGCTTTGCTTCTCTCGTCCGTCTCTGGATTTTGTCCATGAATCCTGTGCACGAGTCTCGCACCTGGCTATGCATCCGTGATAATCAGCCCTCTCAGGTCTGCCCCACATTCAGCTCCCCCACGGGGTCTACTCGAGCTACCAATTCAGCTTTGGCTTAAAACAGTCAAGCCAAGCAGCGAGCTACACGACGCCGTTTGACCTACGTAACAGCTCCTCCAGCGCAGATGTCGACTACCGGCGCTAAATCTCGAGGTACGCCGAGGCTTATCCATTGTCCAACCAAGCTGGCTAATTACGTCCTTTAGGCTGCTTCCAGTGTTCAAAACGCCGGATCGTCTGCGACGGCGAGGAACCTATTTGCAAGAAATGCGAGACAAAGGGAATTGAGTGTTCCGGGCCGGGACGCATCCGCTTCTCGGCCGGTGTAGCTCTGCGGGGGAAGTTGAGGGGATGTCGCATCCCCGTCGCGGATGAGGAAGTCGAGGCGGAGTTCGAGAGGCAGCACTCGACGGGGACGCAGCCGCAGAATATTCGATGGGCGAACGATCGGGAGACTGGGAAGCGAGTGGCGCGGCCGAGCGAGTCGAAGGAGAAGAAGCGCCGTGCATCGCGAGCTACTCAGGCACACCGTCAATTGGGGACGATTGGACCCGGCGGGATCATCACGGGGATTGGTACAGCGGCTCAGGACAGTCAGAGTGACTGCACAGGGCAACCAGATATTGAAGGGACCGTCGAACAGGGTAGACGAGAATTGGCTTTATCTAGGAAGGGCTCGATAACTCCGTGGATTGCTCCGTTGGATGCCAGGTCCCGGATGTATCTCTCGCATTGTAAGGCCTTCGGTTTGACAAAAGAACAGCTCGCTAACAGTTCTAGTCGCTGACGAAGTCGCTCCCGTTATGGTCGTCTTGGACGAGGTTTCCAACGGCTACCGCGACATTCTGTTGCCCATGGCATGCAGAGATGGGCTTCTGTTGCGAGCTATTAGCTCTGTGGCTGCCCAGCACTTGGCTTTGCGACATCCCGGTTTCCAGGGAACGGTGACAGCAGAGCGTGCGGCTGTCATCACTCGCCTTCGACAAGATTCATTACAGAAGTCGCCGGATCGCGTTTTTAATACCTCCACCTGGTGCACGTTGATCGTTCTTTTGGTAGGAGAGACGATTACAGGCAGCTCGGAATACAGCTATCTCCTGCGGAACTTGCTCTGCCTAGCACAAAACATCAACCAGGCCGTTCCATCTGCATTGAATCGATTTCTTTTGCAGCAAACTCACATGTAAGTTCAAACCACTTACCTGAGGTGTTGTCATCTCATCAAGTCTAGGTTCCAACTTTTGGGACAGCCCCTGCTGGGAGAAGTCCAAGGCCTTGACACCCTCCGGCTTCATCCCGACCGCTATCTCGACTGGATGTTCTACGACATTCCCGCGGAGTCGAAATATAACCACGTCCTTCACATGTCCCGGCTTGCGTTTATAAAGGCCTCGGAGATCTATATCGGCCGAGCCACCACCAATCAAGACCAGTGGGAGCAGCTAGAGAGTCTTCGGCAGCTCGTTTCACAGGTTGACCCCAACGAACCGGGGGCTCATGCTCTTGTGTGGGTGTGTTTCATTGCTGCAGCGGACAGTACGGACCCAGAACACCGGCGGTATTTCACGGGCTGGATGAACTGCATTTTCGAGAGGACACAGTTCCGAAATATCCCTGCTACAATACAATCGCTGCCGGCGATCTGGTCGCAGCAGAGCACAAAGCGATGGACAGAGCACGTGTTCCGGCTGATACCAACACTTGTTATGTGAAAGCACAGTTTGTCCTTATTCAGAGCTCTGACGAAAGTCATGCTCGCCTCGTGCAATTCATCGAATCTACAAGATATCGAAGGCAACCTCAACCAATCCCGCACCTATCACGATGCGAGCACTTTGACCGTATGAGATGGCGGCATGACTCTAACCGAAAGCAAGCGGCTGAGTTGGCAGTTGTCTTTGAGGACATTATGCCAATCACTTCACCAATCCGTCATATTCGCGCCGTATCCTGGCCATGGTCAATTGCAGTGGTGACATGCCTGGGTTGACAAACCACCTTTGGGAGAAAATTGCTGTCTTCTAGGCAACCTGCTTCCGAAGTGGTTAACGACCATCGCTACCGATTGCGAAGAGTGCTAAGCACCGCTAAGCGGCATGCTGGTATTGCTCAGCGCAAGCAGCCAAGAGCCCATGGATCTACTTTGAAGCAATTTGCTTCATCCGGGGCAATGACAACGGACCTGGCCGTGGATTTACAGCACTACCTCATCGCTGGACTTATGCCTGTTTACCCCAGCATTTATTTAACATCCATCGACGTCTTATACTTAGTTTGGCGCCTCAAGCTGTACCCCAGACGATAGAGACAATAACAATCTTACGCCAGGAAAACAACCGATCCAAGTATTTAGTAACTTCAAAGCTCGATGCAAACATATTCGCCAAAAGTCTAACCCCAGAAACTATTATGAGACAAGATGTATATAAATCACGCCCAGACCAACTTCTTAACATCATGGACAAGAGACTCCAAGTAGCCCGTGCGCTTTCTCGCCTCGGCAAGGGAGATGATATCGGATTCCTCGATGACGGAACCCTGCTCGCCCTCGTGGCCGGCGAGACCGGCCCTCATGGCCCGCTCGATATCCTCGGCGACAGACCGGACAAAAGCCAACTCGCTAACGGCGGGCGGGGCCGAGGTTCTTCGCTGCGTGACAGAGTTGGAGAGCGGGGGCGCCTTGAAAGCCATGAACCTGGTTGTTGGGCGGCGGCTGGAGCCGTTGAACCAGGAGGATATGTCCCATTCGGAAGACGGGGCGCCGGCATCCAGGGCGGACGGGTTGACTTGGCTATGCAGGGAGCGGGTGTTGACGCGGAGGGCGTTTTCCCCGGCGCGGTAGGCGATGACCAGGCCGACGTTGGTGGCGGGGTCCATCTGCGGGTCGGTCAGGGTGGAGGTGATGTAGGTGCCGATGGAGAGGCGGGAGATGGAGCGCAGGTCGACACGCTCGAAGGAGAGGACTTTGTCTGTGTTCCAGTCGAAGTGGCAGCTGTAGACTGCGGCGTCGGTCAGGAGGAGGACAGACTCCTCGAACGGCAGGGTTCGGAGGGTGTTCGGCTGGCGAGGCGTGAGCATCGTCCAGCCGCCGAGGAATTCTTCGGACTGGTCGCTGATCACGACCCGGCAGCATGTGTCGATGGCATTCTGGCGGAGTTTCTGGACGGAGATCCCCGGGTCGGCGGACTGCATTTCAACAGCGAATTCCTCGAATACCTGCGTGGACACGTTGCCCAGCAGGTAGTCGATGCAGGCCTGGGAGAAGTAGTCGCTGACTATGTTGTTGAAATACCGGGACAGCGTGAGACCGAGATCGTTTATTGCACCGCGATAGTCTCGCTTTCGCGTTCGTGTGTAGTCGCCCTTCAGCGCTGCCGTCGACGAGTACTGCTTGGAGATGGCATCTCCATTGTCTGCCCAGAGGGTGTTGAACCACTGCGTTGCCGAGTGCTCGCTCAGGTCGACGTCGATTCCCTCATGCTTCAGCTCGTGCTCCAGCGCCCATTGCCCAAACGCGCACTGCGCAACCCCAGTGCGATCGAGACAGTCCATGCAGTTGGTCCGCATAATGCCCTTCTGGGTCTTAGCCAGAAAGCCATTTTGCAACACGGTATCGCCAAATGCAACCAGAATTGACCTCAATCGATCCACCAGCCGGCTCACGTTCTCGAACTTCATCCCACGACACTCATTGTGAAAGTCGAACCACTCCAGGTTGACAGGAGCCCTGTCGACTCCTCCCTCTTCATTTAGGGCCTGGGTATACTTCTCGTACTCCTCTCCCATCTTCAATTCACCGGCCTGCTTATCGATGAGCGAAACCGCCTGCACTTTCCCATATCGACGGCTCAGATCCCGGAAATGCTTCTCAAAAGCGAATTTATTCGTTTTCGCGGAGTGATGCAGCACAGGGACCGGTTTGAAAGCATACGGCGACTGTGAAAAGTACAGCGGGATAGACCCGCGGACCTGGAGGTACGAGTAGACGTTATGGGAAGGGTCCCAGTCAGTGGCTGAAAGGATCTGCTCGGTTTCCACCGAGTTGGCGCAATTGCCATCATCATCGACGCCGCGGCGGAGATACCGCAGTCCAGGCCGTTTGACTGACCGTCTTGAGATCAACGTGAGAAGGAAATTCCGCTTCTTAGTGTCCGCCTCCGCCGCCTGCTTCTCGTTCTTCTCACCCAGGATATGCTCCTCTGTGCATTTCCCAGACGACTCCACCCCGGAGGTCTGTTTATCAGGCGCAGAGACGGTGAATTCCCGCTGGCCAACAAACCCCTGCACCAGGGGCAATATGAAGGGGTGTGCATCAGCGTCGATGAACGGCACCATTAGATGTCTATTCCAGAAATACTGCAACTATCAGCCAGCGCCATTAGTACCAATTCAGTAGGAGACATACCAACGGATCAACCATCTTATACAACGGGAAGTGGTTCCAGAGCGGCTGCGCCGTAACTTGCCTCGAGAGATCATAATCGTACGCAAAGAAGAAATTCTGCGACGCAAAAAGCAATTTCGTATATCGGAGCAGCTTCGGCATCAGCTCCAGGGTCTGGTCCGACGGCGACGACGGCCGCTCAGCATCATCCCCAGCCGACGACGCATCAGGCACACCAGAAATACTATCAGCAGCAATCCCACCACCCCCACCGCCCTCCGCAACGGAATTCATATCCCCCAGCGGGATCCCGGGGTTGTTTTTCTCCGTGGACACAAAACTAGACAGCCCCAGTCTGCGCCTGGACAGCCAGTTCGCCGCGAACCGACCAAACCGCATCCTGCGCCCGATCACGTCTTCCGCGATACTGCCACTGGCGCTGGAATTTGTTTCCCTCGACTGCGACTGCGAGGGCGGCGACTCAGGCGCACTGCCGATCTCCATCGTGGGAATTTCGTCCGCATCGCCATCGCTCTCCGGGAACCCTGGATCGCTACTTTCGCTGTCACTATCGCCGTCGCTGTCGCTGGCACCTTGGCCGAGACTCCCCCCCGCCTGGGCAATGGCGCGGTTTGCATCCTCCTGCGACGAGACCGGGATAAGCGCGACGTCGGTGATGACGTAGACGGGTTTTCCTTGGATGTGGGCGACTTGCTGGCGCTGGGTGATTGGGATGAGGAAGAAAAACGAGGCGACGGAGAGAAGGCCTTAAAGAACAAGCAAGCAGATCTTCTCTTAGCAGGGGAGTCTTGCAGGTAGGCTGTACGCAGCGGCGCTTACCGACGAGTCCGTAAGCTTCCAGCCCGGCGTCTCTCCCCTCAGCTTGGTCCACTGCGGAGGGAGACAGCGGCGAGACCTTGTTCGTCTTGTAGTCTATCCGGATCGCGGAGGGCTCGCTGGGTCCGGTATGACGTGGACTGCCGCCGTGGCCGTGTGGCTGGACGATGAGGCCGTCACTGGTGGCGAAGATGACCAGCTTCCGCAACAGGCCCGGCATGGTGTAGACGTGCAGTCAGCTTCGGCAGAGCAGATCAACACGGCTCCTAGCCTGTGCAGGGAGAGAAGAGGTGCATGGCGGCCGGGGCATGTGCCAACAGCAGCAGGAGACGCAGAGGAAGAGGAAGAGGAAGTGGGAGGAGAGAGAGAGAGAGGCCCGAGTGACCCCGTGACCCCGCAATATACTCCAGGCTTACACTCTATACAGGTAAACACAAAACATATCTAGCAATAATAATACTTGTTCTATATACAATCCTGGCTTCTGCACCAGCAGTCAATCCCATCCCATCCAATCCAATCCAAACAATGTGTGTATCATCGCCCATGAGAACCGCAGACCCGCGTGCTCCTCCCGACCCAGCAAGAGTAGAAATACAGTGAGCGCATCCAACATCATAGAAGACAAGCCAACGCAAAAAGTGAAACCGTGACAGCAGTGATCTTGTTCGTAAAGCGAGAAATGGGCCATAAATCAGGCGAAACTATATGTGAGGTCGGAGCCGGGCCATGCATGTCGTCCACACTAGCCGTACATCATCGTCATGATTTCGCATGCTGCTCACTCCGGTCTACCTCCTCACTCCGCTTGTATGTAGGGCCCGGCTCGCCGTCGCTTTCCTCAGTCAGCTCGGATAGCCCGAACGCCTGGTTTTCGGTGTCATATGAATGGATCAGGCCTTCCCGGTCACCGTGTCCATTGAGGTAGTGCGCGCTCGACGAGCTCATGCGGTTAGGATCAAGGCTCCTGCGGGACTGAATCGACCGGCGCGTCTGGTAACTCGCAATCCCGTCTGTCGGCACCCCTTCTTCGTCCAGCTTGTTGTGGGCCAATGCCCGGCCGTCCGGGTCGTATCGGGAGAGATTGAGCAGGTACACGCCGGAGAAGATGATCAGGAACCCGCACAGCAAGGATATCGTATTCACAGCATCGGTGGTGTTGAACCCCTTGAAGAGGATGAACGAGGCACACAGGGTGGCAGTGGTAAATGTAACATAGTAGAGGGGGTTCACGCTGGTCAGAGGTCAGCAGCCGGCTTTGCACCGTGCCTCCTGGACTTACATCGAGGTCGAGAATTGGTTCAACGCCTTGTTGAAGTAATTCATCTGCGTCAGAATGCAGAACCCGGTTACAATGGCAAAAATATATGTCGACGCATGGGTGAACTGATTGTGGCCCCCGAGGGTGAGTTTCAGCGCAATCCCAAACGCCTTGACGGACATGACCGAGACGGAGCCGACAGTGGAGCAGATCGAGATGTATATCAGAGGGTTCTTCTTTCCGTACATGGGCGCGACGCGGTAGATCATGACGGTGGAGAAAATCGCGACAGCGAGGCAATAGATGAGGAAGCCTGCCTAATTAGCTTGTGTCCATACCCGCCCGCAATTGGAGCCAACCTACCGGGCTGAAGCGCATAGGCGAGAATCTCGTCAATCGTCTCGACAGGCTTATCTGGTGGCGCATGTAGGACAATCACGACGGATCCAAGTAAACACATGGCGCAGCCCAGCTTCCCTAATGTACCCAATCGCTCTTGCAGGAAATACGATCCGAGGACGGCCCTTCATGGTCATTAGCAATTGGAAAGACAAACCGAACCACAGGATGCTATCCTCACCCGATCAAGACGCTCAGCGCACCCAGCGGAGTGACGAGAATGGCGGGCGCAAAGGCATACGCCGCGAAATTCGATATCTCACCGACGGCCACTGAGTCCCGTGTCAGCTCATCTCCCCGTGTGTTTCGGAAGGGGGATTCAATACATGTAACGACACCACCCCACCAAATGGGGCTCTTCAGGTAAGAGAATCCCTCTCCTTCAAAGCCGTGCCTTTCTGAGGCGTGTATCAAGCCCTGTGCGCGACCCATCAGTGTTTCCGCTCACCATCGCAGCTGGCCTCATCGACGGATCGTTTATCGGTGCCAACGAACCTTTTTCGTAATGACGAAGCTGGTGCCAATAGCCATTGTCGACAGAATGGCCAGAATCAGCCCGACATACCTGCAAACCGAAGACGGCCAATGTTAGAACAGTTCACCACGGGAAGCGGAGCGCAGGGCAGGCGCGGCGTACTTGTCCGAAATCATCTTCGAAAACCCCGGAGCCGAGAGCTCCAATTATTTCAAGACCTCCAATGCGAGCGCGTGAATCGGAGGTTCCAGGGAGCGAAGCCAGTCGGCTAGCTTGCGCAGGGTCGGACGGTCGGTGGTAGGGAGGACGAGGGAGGGCCGAGGGAGGGCCGAGGGAGGGTCGAGGGAGCTGGGCTAGCCACGCATGCGACGGGCGACAAAGATGACGAAGAGGAACGAAGAGGCTTCAGCGAACGGACAGGAGGATGCTGAGACCAGGCTAACCCGGTTGCTTGCCCTCGGTGCCTGGTGGTGGGGTTTTCTTTTTTTCAGCCGATACGGACGCGTAAGTCCCAAGCGATGAACGAGTGACAGAGGCCGGAAACAGACGACTGCAGACACAAACCACAGCCGATAAACGCGATACAGCAGATACAAACGACGCGACGAGCGAAGGGGAATGGCGCAGACGCAGGCAGGAGAGAGAAGGAGGGAGGAGCAGAGGGATGGAATGCAAAGGTGGCCTGAGGTCGATCGCTGTTTCAGGTGGTCTGGGCCTTATTCAGCCAAGTACGTACTCCATTGCTACTAAATACGTACTACAAAGTACTCTTATGGCCAGAACCTCCTCTGTTTCCTCAGACTATGCTACTCAATACACAGTCGGTATCAGAATCATGCACATCCAGGAATCCAGTGCTCCCGACACCATAAACAAAGAGGTATCACTAGTCTCAACACATGCAAAACAAATAGAACTGCTCATACAAACCTGGCCGAGCAATCCACATGGACTGCCCGTATAGAGCGTAGGATCGTAGGACACACAGGGGAAATATACCCTGTATCACTTACCTGTTCATGCCACATTCCACAAAGATCGGTCATTCCGCGCTGCTGCTAGGTTAGATGGGGGGTCAGTAGGTCGTGTGGTTGGCACCAGGGCGGCAAAACATCGATCGAACGCTTGTGATAGTTCGGCTTTCGGGGAGCAAGAACTGAGGGAGACCAGGGCGATTGTTACGACGAACGCCGGCGCTTGGTGTCTCCCACTTCGCCCTCTCCCTCCGGCTCACGATTCCGTTTTGTAGCAGCATTCTCGGGGACATGCGAGTCAGTCCGCGACGGTTCCGTTTTGTTCGCCTCTAGAGTGTCCGTCCCCAAATCGATATGTTCGCCATCGTCGAAGGCCCAGTCTTCGTCAAGCTCGGGGATGGCCTGCGAAGCATCTTCAGCAACACTGCGGATCTCTCCCGGCTCAGACGGGTCTGACGCTTTCTCATTGGCATGAACTATCCCCTCGACGGGAGTGTTGGCGTCTTCTGAGATATTGAGCACATCGTCAGTGGGTTTCGGACTCTCTCGCGCTGCGCCGGGCGAACCATCCTGACGTGCACTATCATGAATGGCGGTGATGTCCTCATCCTCGGCTTCTTCCGCAAAATGCTCTTCGCCATCTTCAGCGGCGGCTTCTGACCAGTTCTCATCTGCTTGGTCGTTGGCATTCTCGGCATTCGCTTCGCCCTCATCTGCTTCATGGGCACCATCAAGATCATGCTGCTCCGGAACATTTACATCGACTTCCGCTGCTTCCTCATAATCATTGTAGTCCTCGTCACCCACATCTTCGGTGACATGATATTCGTCACGAGAAGTAATGCCTTCGGTACCTTCATTTTCACCATGAGCAACGCCCTCTGTGTCATCATATCCACCATCAGCCGTGTCAGCGTCATGGTTCTCACCATGGAGGTCATCCGCCGCTTGGGCATCGAGAGGAACGCTAGCAGACTCATCGTAGTGCTCATCTGGCAACTGCTGAGTAATGGTGGCTGTCGACTCGGTCTTTTGTGCCTCGGACTCATATGCTCCTTCGTTGGGAGAATGGTAGCTCGCTTCATGATCACTTAGTCCGTGAACGTTATCCCCTTCCTCGTAAACTTCGTATTCATCTTCTCCAGTATGCGGAGCAGGCGCGGCGCCTTCGCCTTCATCACCCGCCGACTTCCGATCGCCCTCAGGCTCAGGCTCCTCTAGTTCATCGTGCGTGTCTTGTACGTGCAGGCTCGGTTCAGCTTCTTTCAAAGCTTCCTGGGAGTCATCGTCGGGTGCAGTGTCCTGTGCTGGCGCCACATGGTCGAATTCCTGATCGGATTCACCTTCGTGGCCCTCTGCTGAAACGGGCACTGTCTCGTCATAGTCATCCCACTGCTGAATATCGGATAATCCTTTGCCTTCATTCACAGACGCAGCGAGATCAGATATTTGAGCGGGGATGGTGAGCTTCGTGCTCAGCGTCAGGTATAACGGCTCCGGCTCGGCGATGTCCTCATTATGGCAAAGGCGAAGATACAAGTCAAGTATTTGGTGCAACATAACTTGAGATAGATGGGAAGATTCCTAAAATTCTGGTTAGCAGCTGAATTGAACAATGGGTGGATTGACAAACCTCTGTTAGTTGGATGCCGAGGGATTCGACATCAATCACTAAAACCTCATTCTCACCAATACTCTCTTGGAGGACCTCACGGCAGGAATCAAGAAGCTTCCCAAAATCTCCGTAGGCAAGATTTTCGTCTTCCAACAAGAACATCTCCGAAGAGTCGCCCTCGCGGGGAGGAAATAGAGAGATCTCGTTATCCTGATAATAAACTTTCAAAGGATGCAACGGAGCATCTCGATGGGCGGTGTCCGTTTCCTGATCATTTGACTCGGATACCTTTTTCTTTTCCGCTTCCCGCACCTGCTGATCATCAGGCTCGTAGGGTGCACCGCCGTGTTCAGGATGGTGTACGTGTGCATGACCGACTTCGCCGTCATCGGTATGTGCTGGCTGTTGATCTACCCGCTCTGTGTTGTTAGTGTCTTGCAACTCTCGCAACCCTTCCTCCACGTGCTCCGGTGGATTCTGGGGACGCTGAGTCTCTTGGGGAACGTCTTCAGGAACATGGTCGTCACGCTCGGAGACACCGTGAGAATCATGCTGATGCTCATCTGTATGCTCTTCTAAAGCCTTCACGGTATGCTCTACTACAGATTCGCGGCGAGACTCTTCAACAAGATCCTTTTTGTCGGCAGGCTGCACCTGTTCCCCTTGCACCTGGGCGTTGGCATCCTCAAGGGTAACCGGCTCATCTTCGGCATCGTCATTTGGGACGGGAGCATCGATATCCTCATCGTAATTGTCTTCGGCCATATCCGCCTCGTATACTTCTCCTTCTCCATAGCGTCGATCGACTGTGTCGGGATCATTGTCATCCGCATCGAGCATCGCTCGTTCGGCGACATCGTCGATCATATCGGTGTCATTCGCGGCATAATGGTTCGAGTCCATGTTGGAAGTGGGCGGCTCATCATCTGCTATAGTCATATCCTTGTCTGGGTTCGACATGTGGTCTTCCATGACATCGAGGTCAATCTCAAAGTCGTCGACCTGCCCTTGGTAGGGAGAGGCCATCTCCATCGTGTCATCGATGGCAGGGACATCCATGGTGGCAAAGGGTGCCGAGAAGGCCGTAGTTGTCATGGCACGAAAAGCGAGGAGGGCATGAACCGAGGGCTGAAATCAGGTACGCGTAAAGATTCAAGAAGTGGCGTTTTGGGGGGTGGTTGGGTCAGGGGTCACTGGTTGGATAGAGACAGGTAGAAGGGAAAAAGCATGGGAAAGAGAGGGAAGATAAAGCAATAAGAGACGGACGAAGGATGATGATAGAGGAGGGTGAAGGTGAAGAGGAAGAGAAGAGAAAGAAAGGGAGAGAGAGAGAGATGTGCCGTGCTGAGTCAGCCATGCCTCACGTGCCACAGCGGAAGAGAACAGCAAGCAGGAGACTCGCTCGCTGCTGCCTCTCCTCCCTCTTCTCCTCCGTGACCTGCCCTTTCTCTTCCCGCTTCCAGTCATTGCTCTGCTCTCGAGTCTTCGCTGCCAGTGCCTGCAGTCATGGTGCGTTTTACTGGCGTGCTCACCCCTCGATTCTTGCTCATGGTCGCACACAACAGGTCGTCCTCGCTGCCTCGATATGCACCCGCGGGGGCAAGGCCGTGCTCTCGCGCCAATTCCGGGAAATCGCCCGTTCGAGAATCGAAGCCCTGCTTGCGTCGTTCCCCAAACTCGCCGACTCGGGCACCCAGCATACCACCGTTGAGCAGGACAATGTGCGATTCGTGTACCAGCCCCTAGATGAGCTGTATATCGTCCTCATCACGAACCGACAATCCAACATTCTGCAAGACATCGACAGCCTTCACCTCTTCGCGCAGGTCACTACCAGCATTTGCAGGAGTCTGGATGAGCGGGAGATCCTGCGCAATGCCTTCGAGCTGCTCAGTGCTTTCGATGAATTGGTGACGGTGGGCTATAGGGAGAATCTGTCGCTCTCCCAGATCAAGTCGTTCCTGGAGATGGAAAGCCACGAGGAGAGGATACAGGAGATTATCGAGAGGGTACTTTTGTCCGTCAGTGTTGATTGGCAGCTGCTGACCGAGATTTCCAGAACAAAGAGCTCGAGGCCAGTGAAGAACGCAAAAGAAAGGCGAAGCAGCTGGAGATGCAGCGAAAGGAGGCCGCGCGCAGTGGTCGCTCAATGGCTCCGAGACCACCGTCCTATCCCGTTTACACACCCCAGTCCCGACCCTCTGTGCCGGATACATACGATAGCTATGAGGCAGAGAAGAAGAAGTCATTCGCCAAGTACGTGATGCTGTACTGTTTTCTGCATTGCTCACTGTTGCTGACAGAATGATTGCAGGCCGTTGCCGACTCGTGGGAAAGGTATGCAACTTGGCAAGAAGTCAAAGGCTACGGATATCTACGAGAAAGTCCGGGGTGATCTAGGCCCTGAGGAAGAAGCGAGCCCCTTAGTCACTCCCCAGGCGTCAACCCCGGTCGGTGAAAAGGCGTCTTCTGCTCGGCCCTCACTGTCTGCTGACCGGGATCCCATTCATGTCACCATTGCCGAGACAATTTCTGCCGCATTGACCCGGGAAGGCGCGCTGAAGTCGTTCGAGGTTAAGGGCGACCTCCAGCTCCGCATCTCCGACCCCTCTTTCACCAAACTCAAGCTTGCTCTCCTTGCCAATCCGACACATGGTGCGCAGTTCCGCACCCACCCGAATGTCGACAAGGCCGCGTTTACCAACGCGTCCGCTATTCAGCTGAAGGATCCTTCCAAGCGGTTCCCCGCCAACAACGCCATCGGCGTTCTCCGCTGGCGCGTTGCAGGATCAGGCGCCGACAATGCCGACATTCTCCCCATCACGTTTACTGTTTGGCTGAACAGGGGTCCCGAGTCCATTACAGTCACGGTTGAGTACGAGTTGACCGGCTCCGACCCACTGCGCGACGTGGTCGTAACTATCCCGTATGGCACGACCGAGCCCGTTGTGTCCAGCTTCGATGCAGTCTACGAAGTCTCTGGCGACAGCTTCGACTGGAATATCGGTTCCGTGGACGAGAGTAACGCGTCCGGTAGTTTTGAGTTCGAGTCCGCGGGTGATAGCGACGAGAACGAGTTCTTCCCCATGAACGTGCGATTCTCGAGGGCCAACCCGTTCGTCGAAGTCGACGTCACAGACGTTTCGCTGCTCGAAATGGAAGGCGAAAGCACAGGGTTCTCCAAGGACGTGAAGTGTACTGCGGATGGCTATCTTATTGAGTGATTTAATGTTGAGTGTATAGACCTAATGATGTTCATTGCGCTTGGACTGTGTTTCCCCAGTTCGTTTCCCCGGATATTGTCTTTGACTCGGTCACGCCATTCCCCCTATGTTAGATACAGAATGGAGATCGCTTTGAGAGAACCGTCCAGCAGCCTTCGGTTGTACCTGCATTGGCACTAACCTACTCGTCTAGGCGCCGCTGAAACTGCTCATTTAGACGTAATACGAGACGTCACCGTTATAGGTGTCTCAACTGGCCAGAGACGTGCTGTTACAGGGTTTCCGTACCTCACCGTCTCCCATGGCTGCTCGCGCCCATCCATGGTTCAAGGAGCTGTATGTTATTCTTCCCCTCAGCCCAACGTCAAATTGACAATCACACTAGCAGAACTACATGTGGATGCATGTGGAATATTCCATGCTCAGGTCTGCTCTTCATACTGGCACTATGGCTTGTCCCTCGGCAAAGGCGTGAAAATATAGGGTACTGAGCCAGCATTGCGCATATCCACTCAAGCTCTCGACTATCGCTTATCGATAGCCAAAGGACGATGTCTAGTGGAACCCTCGTCGTCTATGGCAGCTAGCTGGTATGGCCCATGCCTCTGCTGCTGCTCTCCACGGCCCAAGCCCCTCAGCATATCCACAGAGCACACGCCTCTGTCGCGTCTATGCGAGGATATGCGAAGGAATCGAGCGACATGTATCAATGGCGATGTAATCGATGGCGAATTGCGTCTGCGCCTGAAGTCATGCCAGCTGCGTCGCGACTGCGTGGGAGGCGACACGATATCAGAACACCGCATGCATGCGTCGCTCGCTGGGCTGCTTGCCACTGAGGTATTGCGACGCAGCCGTGCAGACCGCGAGCTGCTGAGAGGCTGTCGTTTGTCGCGTTGCCCTGTTTAGCGAGTGGGCGTCTTCACTGGATCGAAAGCGCTGGCTCAGCGTTCCATAAGGAGACCCTGGAGGCGACAACCTGGGTTCGAGCAGATGGGGCAAGGTCCACCTCGCACTGTAATTCCGGCCAGTGGATGTGTTGCTGGAAGGCGGTTGGTTTGCTGACTGGCTCGAGGCAAGCTAAGCTTGGGGTAGCTGGCTATCGTTCAGGTCTTATAGATATCTATATGACAACCTCACTCGTCCCACTCCATTCCAAGATCTCTCTTTTGCTCTATTCCGTTTTTGTCAGGCAATTTCTACGCTAGTTCTCAACCTGCAGCGAATCCTCGGCGATTGGCAGCAATAGTGACACGCTATTTCCTGCCCTATGTTAGATAGCTGTGACATAATGCTATCGGCAGACCCCTGTGATCCGACTTGAGCTAGGTAAACACGGCTGCGAAGGGAAAGAAGTGCCATTGGGTGTTGGCTGACAAGTATAGCAGCATCTACACCATCTCATCCACTCCGACATGTGCAGCCTACCGTTCCAGTCGTGGAGTGAACCGTCGCTGTTCAGCCTGCGATGCGACACGGAGGTTTGCGGCCAGCCGTCTACTATGGTAAGCTGCTGTCTGCGTCCCCGTAATGCTCTTCGCCAACACCATGGGGTATACAGGACAACCCAATGCCCCATATTCCAGGCAACGGGGCGGACCCGCTGAGCGCGAGGAAGATGGCCATCCCGAGGTTGACCGAGGGCGCAGAGGCTGCCTTTACGTCTCCTGGACGATTCCACCGGCGACACGTCCGCCGGGCATGCGAATCATGTAGGCAGAGGAAGACCAAGTGCACTGGCGACAAGTCTGGCTGCCGGAACTGCCGGGAGGCTGGGATCATCTGTTGCTATACAGACGGCAAACGCGAGAAGTCCAAAAGGCAAGAAGCCCTAGCGGACGAGAACGGGAATTGATGCTTACAAGACCGTCAGACAGCTGGCCAGTTTGTCAGCCAAAGTGCAGGCGTACGAGGACGTGATCAAGAAGCTGAGCAACAGATTCGGTGTCTCCGACGAGCAGCTGATGAGCATCGCCCTGACCGTGGTAAGGATAAAGTCGCTTCTCCGATCAACTGCCTGATGAGAAAAAACCCAGGAAGCGGCTCCTGATCTGAACCTGGCCGAGAGCGGCGCCACTGCGCCTGACCGGAAGATGCCATGGGGCACTGGCACCGAGCTGCCCCGTTCGCGCTCGTCGTCTGTCGGGCGTTTCGACGTCGTCGACCATACAGAGGAGGACTTCAACCGAGACGAGACGGCGCGTGCCACGGGGTTCATTGGCAAGAGCTCGGAGATCACCTGGCTGCAGAAGCTGAGCCGTGAGGTCGAGGTTGAATGCGATGAATGGCCGTATGTATTCGATGTCTCTGGGCTGCCATCTCCGTCCGCGACGCCTCGAGCCGATATCAAAGGCGATCCGCTGGTGGCCTCGTCGAATTACTATCTGGATGACATGGACCTGCCCGCAGCAGTGCAGATGGACATCTATGAAGTGCCGTCGCGCGAGACCGCGACCAGGCTCTTCAATGCCTATCTGACCTCAGTGCATCCTTCCTATCCCATCATCGGCATCTCGACGTTCGTCTCGCAGTTCCAGGTCTTCTTCAACCAGCCATCGCTGAGACCGGGGAGCAAGTGGCTGGCGATACTCAACCTGATCTTCGCAATTGGCGCAAAATACATTCACCTCGCCGATTGCGACTGGAAGGGACGCGAAGATGACCATCATGTCTACTTCTCCAGAGCGAAGGCCCTGAGTCTGGACGACCAACTGCTGCACCACCCGGACCTGCAGCAATTGCAGGTCGAGGGACTGGTTTCCTTCTACCTGCTGGCGTCGGGGCATATCAATCGGTAGGTTCATCTACTGGGAATCGTTTACAATGTACTCACATCTGGCCCAGCTCGTGGAAGTTGGCCGGCAGCGCTGTCCGTGGGGCCCTGACCCTCGGCCTGCATCTGCGCAACGTGGGCATGTGTACGTCCGACACGTCCAAAGAGATCAGGTATCGCGTGTGGTGGTCTCTGTATACGATCGAGCATCTTGTAAGCGTTATGACTGGACGGCCTTCCTGCATCATCGACAGCGCCTGCACGACACCACTCCCCGTTCCGTTCGACGAGGCCGACTTCCAGAAAGATGAGGTGGCTCGTCTGATTAGCAGCGGATCGAGGAGCAATTTCAGCCAGCTGGAGCAAATGGCCGTGTGCTCCAACACGCCCAGCCTGAACTCGTCGCTGGATTCCGACTCCAACGAGCCAGCGCCAAACCCCAAGGAGGCGGATATGAGCAGAGCCGACTACATCAAAAGCCTCCCTCCGTGCATGTCCATGTACTCACTGCAGCTGACAACCCTGACGTCGATAGCCAAGCGGACGACGGCCAAGCTGTACGGCCCTGAAGCCATCCAGGCGCCGTGGGCGAGCACGGAGTTCACGATCAAAAGCTTGATGCTGAAGCTTGATTCATGGTTCATGAACCTGCCTGGCGCTTATGACTTTACATCTACACACACGTCCCAGTGCCCGATGAACCAAAGAGTCGGACTTGCACTGCTGTTCTACAGCACCAAGATTAGCATCACACGGCCGTGTCTCTGCCGTCTGGATGGAACACACTCGCACGGCGACCAGGCGTACGACTTCTGCAGCAAGACGGCCGCCGAGTGCGTCGAGTCGGCGTGCCACATGCTGACGCTGTTCCCGGACACGCCCGACGCGGCGCTTCTCTACAGAGCCTCTCCGTGGTGGTGCATCCTGCACTATCTGATGCAAGCCACGACCGTCCTCCTCCTCGAACTGTCCTTCAAAGCGCAACACGTCCCGGAGAAGAAATCCACCGTGTCTAGAGCGGCCAAGAAAGTAGTCGAATGGCTATCGACAATGTCCAAGTCGAGTCTGGCCGCCGAACGCGCGTGGAAGCTGTGCGATAGCTTCCTGCGTCGACTCGCGCCCAAAGTCGACTCCGACGCCGGCGACGAGTTCCCTGCAAACACGAGCACTAGCAATAACAGTAGCATTAACATCCTCAAACCCGCCGCCACCACCGCTGGCAGCACTGCATCCGCATCATCTGCATCTGACAACCCCCGCGCACACCCGGGCTACGACCGCACCGCAGCCACAGCCGCCGTCAGCGCATCCGGTCCCCTCGCCGACCTAGACTCCGTGACCTTCTCCCCAATGGACGGGTCGAGCACGCCGCTCGCGACCGCTGCCGCCGCGGCGGCAGCGGCGCCGATGCCGTATAGCCTGGAGGCGTCGGAGTTCCTGGAGCTGATGAAGCCGGAGAAGCCCGTGGCGCCGCCGCTGCGGAGCGGGCTGGACGAGTATCTGCCGTACGATCCGGTGACGGGCCAGATCACGGGGTCGTTTTTCCCGAGCAGCTCGAGCATCGATCTGGATATGGGCTGCTATTGGGGGGATCCGGATTTGTTGACGACGGGGCCGGGAGGTTTTTGACTTGGTTTCGGAGTCTGCTAGACAGACATGGTGCCTTTCTTCATCATAGATATAGATGGGTTAGATTTCTTTTCTCTACTCTTGGTCTGTTTCTGCGACGTTTACATTTAGATTGCATGCATTTTCGATACAGATTGCATGGTTGGGCTTTACAGACTGGAAAACAAAATCATTGACACCGATTGACTCGGCAATGCATATGCATGACGTGTCTGAAGCTATATACAAAACAAATGGATATCGCCAGTAACAGATCATGGGATGCGAACCAGAATCCGCTAAAACGATATAGCCAGACCCCGTCGCCGTGGAGAAAGACACCAGAACCAAGTCCAGCCCAACCGAGACCAGACCAGAGATGCATTCGCGGATAACCCAGACGGGAAGAAAACATGGTTGAGCCACGGGGTCTAGACTGGTCTTCGTCCTCCTCCTCACCGTCATGATGCTATAAGCGGCAAACCAGGTAAGCAGACCGACATGACGGGCGCCGGACGTAATCAAAGATGGTATGTAGGTTGACCGCGGAGCTACCATCTGGAAGCAGAGTAAGTGAAGGAAGGCGTCTAGGCTAAGTCTCCCAGTTCCGGGTCTTCGCGGTGAAAAGTAGTCTAGCTTCGTCTTCCTGCGAGGATGTAGAGCGCGATGTACGTGGCGAGCGGTAGTGGATGGCGTTTATTCGCGAGGAGCGGATGTCGACAGCCTTGGCCCTGGGGAGGGCGCCATTCGACCATGAGATCGATGCCAGCGGTGCTGATGAGGACGATGGACGATGTCGACGAGAGGCGCCCAATAGGCCTCTGCTGTCTGCGACGAATTTCTCGATACAGTCCAGCGCGGGCACAAACCGGCGACGCACGCCGCAGCCCGTGTGACTGGGTTCGATCTGGTAGTCTGGGAACGTTTTAAGAGATGCTATTATGGCGGTGATGTCGGCTGGAGGGCTGGATTGTGGTCTCTCTGGGGTGTCGTCGTTTTCGCTGTTTTGATCGTCTTCTGGATTGAAATCTGGGTCGAGTAGGCTGGAGCCTAGGAAGACTGTTTTCGTGCGCAGAGTGAAGAAGCGCGTCATTTGGCCGAGGTGGAATGCGTCGCAGGCGCTGGAGTTCCCAAAGGCCATCCGGCACTGGAACTGGCGAGGTCGGAGAGATGATGTCGGAACTGATGCTGGGTTCGAAAGCATTTGTTTCGGGTCATCTGACTCCTCGAGTGCGCCATATGCACGGAGGAAGTATGCTTGGAGGTCTGTGATTGTGTTCATGACGCATTGGCGTCTGTAGTATAGTTCCTCTGGCTGGATTAGTATCGGAAGAGAGCGACGCATCTTGTGGCATACCTTCTAAACCACCAGAGAAATAGCGCCATCGGAGGGTATCTGGTGCAGGAAGCTCAACGCCATTAATCCAAAACTTCGAGCCAGCGATGATCAATGCGTGTGTCAATGCTTGAAAGACGGAATGCTCGTCTAGGAAGTCTGCAATGAATATAATTTGCCGAATACGGTCTTCGCTCATTCTCAATAACGAGGCATCAAATTTGGACAGGACAACTCTTCCTTTGCCAAACGCATAGCCAGATCTCTTCAACGTATCTCGGACAGCATGGGGGGAGTTGAAGGCGTCTGCTATTTCAACCAGTCTGGCAACGAGCGGCGGGGGCAGGAATCGGAGTTCGCCTTCGAACACTTTCTTCTCTTTATGCGACAGAGAGTTGAAGCAGAGGATTCTGAGGAACAGCTCGATTGCGTCTATTCCAAGCCTCCGTGTAAAATGATCTACAGGGAGGCGAATGCTGGGTAGCATGCCACTGATGTTCTCATCAGATGGAGCTGTTTCCTGGTGGCTTATTTGCAACCGGCTCATCTTTTGCTCCATGATATTCCTGCCCTCAGAGAATTTGTTGGGGTCCAGGAGAACTCGGAAATAGGGACTGTTCCGCATCAGATCTCCGCTGGCAACCCGCCAGCGATGGCTTGCCCCTGGGTCGCCTCGATCGGCGTAGACAACCACTACATCCCCCTTTCTTGAGAGGACTTTAGCCGCTGACTGGTCGTTTGAGGGGTCACGCTCCCCTGGATGGTGTCCAGGCGACTCCCCGCGCTCTGGACTAGCATCATGCAATGAAAACCTCTGGGATGAAGACCGCGGAGCTGCTGAACGAGGCAGCGGCGGGTAGTGCGAGTCCATAATATATCAACGAGCGTTCACCACGGCCGTACAGTATCTAGACCGAGTCACGCCACCGCAGATGCAGCTGACAAGGACATTGAAGCGAGGAACAGGATCAGCACGACGTTCTGCGGGCAGTCGACCTCGCTCGTTATATCCTTTTTGCGCTTATTGGATCCAAAAGAGACATGGCGTCAGGACACACAGCAGTAAAAAGTGGATGGCATTGAGGCTGCACGCGAGTCCATAAAGTGCAGGCTGGAGGCGATGTCGAGAACCAAAAACAGTGGGCTTCGAGAAAATCATCGAAATTCGGCGGTCATGTGACTGGGCGACCCCTAAATCTTGGTATACTCCAAACTGAAGACGCTTCATTCCAATGTTGGGCGTAATTTTTGATTTTTTTTTTTTTCCCCTGTCTGTATATGATCCCCTTGTTGTGTCTAGTATCCAAGGCATAATTTACATAAATAAAGCATAGTGTATATGGGTAACAGCCGAATATCACGCAAGGTTAAACCCTCAGGGACAGAAAATATAGTACTAAAACTTGCAAACACCCTTAGATCAGTGAAACATATTTACGGAAAGAAAAGCGCAATTTCTAACTATAGTATATGATTTCTGACGGAAAGCGTGGCCCTTCCATCCTCCACAGCTAGCTCTAACTAAAAAATATATAGCTGACGATATGGTGTCACCATGAAGCAATCTAAAAATTCCTTTCTCAGTATATATCAACTGCCTACCTCCTATAGGCCTGTAAACAGCCAAATGTCTTTGAATACAGACTTTGATAGCCATGGATACGACAATGGAGGCTTCCTGGCTGATCTCCAACCTCCAATCAAAAGATATCCATTCGAGGGGAGGCAGCAATTCATCGACACTTGGAAAGCAGAATGGCGCCGCCAGCAAAATGCACCAACTGATAGTGATGTTAGTGAATGGATACTCTTCACCAACGTCGACAAGAGAACATTCACTCAAGACTTCCTCGACCCTTCTGAACCCTGGACAGAGATATGCTGGAGCTCGTTCGACGCATCTCAGGCCTTGCTGCTCGTCAAAATGCCAAACGCCCCCCCACACGAGGTCGCCGCGGCGCTATTCAATAATCTATTCTTTGAAGCCGTTGAGCCAACAGGGCTCAAATATGCTCTACGGTATTTGAAAAGTGCAACGTTCCACGGATCCAGCGGATCAAAAGAAGCCGACTTTTCATGGGCCCCAAAGAGAACGCCGCCGGGCCATTCTCAAGATTGGCCAACAGTTGTCCTCGAGGTGGCATACTCGGAGACAAAATCGAAGCTTATGTCCGACGTTCGGTTCTGGCTGCACCAGTCTCAAGGTGATGTGAAGGTTGTTGTAACTCTCCTGATCAACCGCCAAACTCCAGAAATTACAATCGAGACATGGGAGTTGCAGAATGACCGCCCTCACCGCATGCAACAGCTCATCGTCTCCAAGGCCAAGAACCAGCAGATCACGGTGCGCAATGATCCGCTGGCCATTCAGTTCGCCAGCCTGTTCCTTCGGCCAGCCAGCATCCCGAAGGAAACGGATATCAAGGTTGACGCAGAGAAACTGCAATTGCTTGCTACCAACATCTGGGATGAGCAGAAATTTTAGAAGTGGATGGTTCGAAATGGGGCATTGAATTCCCTGGTGAGGGCGATAGGCTTGAAAAACAGGTATCATGATGGGAAATGCACGGCTCGATCAATAAACGAAGGCCCTAATGAGGATTGAGTAATCATGGATTTTCTTAGAGTCCTTTGCGAATTCTCTTCGAGCCGAACATTGCCCGGGCTGACGGCAAGCCATATATAGTTAGCAACCGCCTCCCGTGAAGCGATACGTCCTTCACATATCTCCCAATCGACAATCTCGGCCGCATTCCTCTCATCTATCAGGCACCCGTTCTGAAAAGCCACAATATCCCGACGACATGTTCATGGAAACTGCATGATTGGCCTTTTGGCATGTATTCTCGTAGTATGGCATCAGCCGCTCATCGGGTTCTCGAATTCGTTGGTCAAAGAAAGATTCCACTTCAGTTCGAAGTTGTGTTCAATATTCGGGTAAACAAAAGTTTGGGCGCGGTTAGCTTAGCGCGTAGACTCACCTCTGAACACACGTCCTTTTAGTATTTCTAACACTTCAGCCATCTGTAAGCAACGCAGAAACTTCTTCCGCTTAGAAGACTTTCTACTAATACTCTTGATATTACTCTGCCTGGGTTTCCTCGGCCATCGTGGAATAGTTCACAGAGGGTACTTTCTCCAGCTCCAGCCTGCTTGAGCGGCAACCACAACAGGTCAATATCAACCACTTCGATAACTATGGCACCAGACCATGCTCAATTCCGCAGTCACGTCCCACCCGGTTTTCCCTCCAAGCGGACACCCCAAACCACCACGAGAAAAAAACGTCGCCGACAACAAGGAATCATATTCCATTCGTTACAGCACAGCTGTACAGAATTCCTTTCCAGGTCTATGCAACAGATCACGCACTGAACGCTCACAAGGAAACACTGTACAAAACATGCATACCCGCATCAACTGTTCTAATCACTACACTCGCTCAGCATAACATCCGCCGCCTTCTCGGCAACCAAAAAGGTCGAAACAGCGGTAAAAGTGCCCGGAGCCCGCGGGTACACCGAAGCATCGACAACACGGAGGCCCTGGACACCGCGGACGTTGAAACCCGAGTCCAGCACAGCCATGGGGTCACCGTCCGGGCCGATAGGGCATGTGCACGAGGCATGGTGCCCCCACGCGGTGTCCTTGATGAACGTCTCGATTTCCTCCTGGGACTTCTTGTCCTCGCCAGGGAGGACCTCGTCCATGCTCACTTTCTGGCGAGAGAAGGCGCCGCGCGCGAGCTCGACAGACTCATACATGGCCTGCAGATCCTCTTTGTAGTCGCCGCTGCCGGTGTCGAAGTAGTTGAAGACGATCTCGGGGACGTCGAGCGGGTCCGCAGAGCGGAGGGTGACCTGGCCTGCCGTGTTGCGCGGATGCGACTTGAGAATGCCCCAGGTGAACCAGTCGTGCCGCTCGGAGACGTTGACGCTCCAGCCCGGGAAGAAACCACGGAAGTTGAGGGGACCACCGAAGAGGAAGGTGTCATAGTTGCCTTCGGACGCGGAGCTCTTATAGAACATGGCGAGGGGGAAGCCTGCGGACTTGTAGATGTCGCCTTGGCCGTGGTTAAACTGCTTAAGACACGGGTCAGGCTGGCCGTAAAAGCCCCAGGTGCAGCCGGCGAGCGCGGTGAAATTCTCGGGTGCGTGTCCCTGCACGTTGGCCTCATAGTGGTCCTGGAGGTTATTGCCGACGCCGGGAAGGTCGACGATGACATCGATGCCATGCTTCTGGAGCTCCTGGGCGGGGCCGACGCCGCTGAGCTTGAGGAGCTGAGGCGAGTTGTACACGCCGCCGGCAACGACGACCTCGCGGGAAGCAGTGGCGCTGCCCGGGGTGCCGGAGCCGGACGAGCCGGAGAGCGGGCTGGCTTTATAGAGGTGCTTCCCGTCGAGGAACTCGACGCCCGTGGCCCGCGGCGGGTTGGCGGAGTGGTCGAAGGTAACCTTAGTGACATAGGTGTTGGTGCGGACGTCGAGGGGGTACTTCTTGGAGCCATCGCTGTTGACGGCATCGCGGACACTGACGACGAACTCGCGCGGGCCGTCGCGGCGGCCGTCACGGGTCGTGAGGGGGATCTGGTAGTAGGCCGGGGTGGTGTCGCGAGCCTTGGTCGGGGCATTCGCATCCTTGGCGAAGAGAGTGTCGGGGCTGAGGGTCTCTTCAGTCGAGTTGCCGAGGGCGTACGAGGCGCCGATGACCAGGCTGCCGAGCTGCTGGTCCTGGTTGACGACGCTGCTCGGGGCCACCTCGGTCGACAGCCAGCCGTCGTAACCGTGGCCCTTGGCGCCGGGAGACAGGTAGCGGTTGTCCTCCATCTTGACGAGGTACTTGCGCATGCTATCCGCGGACCAGGAGTCATCGCCGGTCAAGGACGCGATGTGGGCGAAGTCGGACTGGTCCGGGTAGATGGTGATCAGGGCGTTGTGCGCGGTGCATCCGCCCAGGGCCTGGGAGCGAGGATACAGGATCCCCATCATGGTCGAGCCCTCGGGCGGGTCAAGGCCGACATATTTGCCGCCGTCGGGGGTGCGGTATGTGGTCTTGAAGTCGCGCGCCTGGCGCTCGTCGTCGGCGTAGTGGCGGACGAAGAAGTCCCAGGACATGTCGACGTCCTCCGACGCCTTGGCCGAATACGCCGGGACGGTATAGTTGACATTATTGCCCTGGTCATCGCCGGCCTCGATGAGCAGCGTTTTGCGGCCAGCGAGGGCAAGCCGAGCGGCCAGGGGACCGCCGCCTGCGCCGGACCCGACAATCACATACTCATAACCGGTGAGGTTTGCGGCCGCTGCGAGGCCCGAGGAGAGGGCGAGAAAGCCAAACAGCCGACTGAAGATCATGGCGAAGAACTCCGAGTAAACACCAGAGCTTCAGAGTCAGTTACTGCAGCCAAGCTCAGCGGCGGACGGGACAGCGTCTATTTAACATTTCGGGTTGGGGGGGGATCGCAGATGAGCTGGCAGGTCGGCAGCTCGTTAGCTTCTTCATGAGGTTCCTCGCAGGGAATAGCTCGTCGAGTTAGTTCGGTCCACTCGTCTTTGACAGTTGCCAGATGACAGCTTGATCGGGGCATGCCGATGCCAGACGAGCAGACGCTCTCCCATGCAGAGAAGGAGGTCCGAAGGCGACTCCATCAGAGGGCCTTCATGCCTCGCGCTTGGGTGTGCAGGTCGACGCCGGCGCAGGCAGTGAGCGACGGGCGCGGGCGACGGGCCTTGATGTCCGTTGAAGATCGCGATTTCCTTTCGGTCCACAGGCCCAGCTTGGCTCTGCTGTCCTGGCTTCACCGTTTATTCACCATCGCTACGCCGGTTAGCCCCGGACCGTTTTATGCGGAGACGGTCGGTTATCCTGTTGTACGTACAGGGATAATGTTCCGAAATAAGAATGGAGCCGAGCTGTGGGAGATGAAGTCGGCTGGACGTTAGCAGGAGACGACAAGAGAGTTGCGACACTAGTCAAGCCTAACAGTGTACAGGATATACAGGTTAGACCAGGCCTGAGAACATCCAAATTAGTAGTATAATCGCTATGTAATATGTACATGCATCGTAGCCATGACTCCGACAATTTCCCATGGCTTCCTACTCCGGAGTATTATTACCCAAGACACCAAAACAGCGAACTATGCTAAGATCACGGCAGCGACACCACTGGGATATGCATGATACTGGGCCCGCGCTTTGCCTTTGCCTGCGACCGTGTATTTGCATTCCCGTTGTCGGCGGCGGCCTTCTCTCGGAGCTCCAATGCATGCTCCACGATCGTGTACAGCTTGGCTACTACCGGGCTCGCGGTCGCAGTCCCAGTCGGCGTCGATGTCGGGCTCGTTGGCACGTCATTGCTTTCCTCCTCGCCATCACTCGCGTCCTGGCCAGTCACCTCTAGCCGCTTGAGTCGATGCGGAATGAGCGAGAAGATAGCCAGGCAATGCTGTCGTTCATCCGGCGAGTCGGTCCCAGACTCGTCCTGCGCACCCTCGTCAACCCCATTCACCTGAAGATCCAACACATCATCGCGCTGCGACATTGTCTGCCATGGCTCGCTGCACAGAAACCCGACGACGAAGTCCGGGTTGGCGCGCGCTGCCGCGATGCAGCTCTGGCGGTATTCAAGGGTAAAGGAAGTGCTGGTGACGGACGGCAGACAGAGGACGATGCCACGGGCGAGGAGCGGCGGCGGGGGGAGGTTGTCGCAGGTGATGATCTGGTCCAGGCTGTCTCTGCGCTCGCTCTTCGCGTCCTCGACGGCGAATTCGGTGGACTCCTCGGTGTGCTGGGAGATGGTCTGGGTGAGCGAGATAGTCGACGATTTCCGCTGGGGAGGGCCCAGGCTGCTATCGTCTGCAGGATGCTCCAAGCTGAGGTGCTGTTGACTCGCGCCGTGATCCTTCGCGTTCTCCGTGTCGTGGGCAGCCTCCGGGTCGCTCGTGCCATTCTCCGCGGTGATCACGGTGCGAATCGTCTGGACGGTGCCGGCGACCGTCTCTCGCGCCGCGGCTTTCAGGGCGGGGATTAGGATGTCGGCTTCCTGGTTGTCGACAGCGACCCCTGAGGCCCAAGCGGTTGCGATGCCCGCCCACGAAGCTGTCCTGATCACGCCCTTTGTGTACTTTTTGCGTATTAGAGACACCAGCTCGTTGCGCACCTCCCTGACGTCGGTTCTCTGCTTGCCCACGACGTCCACCGTAGAGTTCAGAATGCGCCCGCCTTCCCAGACCAGGAATCCATGTCGCTTGGCCACCAGCGTCAATTGCCGGCCCGTCTCGACCGACCAGTCGTCGATGATATCGGCGTAGACTTGCAGGATGGCAATGTGAGGGCCTAACGACGCGGCGAGCTGTAGAAGACCGTCCGTGGTGGTGATCGAGGGGGACGCGCAGACGCAGACGGGCTGGCCGTGAGGGAGCCCTTTCTTGGCGGTCGCGAGGGTGGACAAGTACGCGGTCAGCTGGTTGCCGCAGCAGGAGTCCTGCGACGGTGTGCGATCCATGTCGAGGGCAGTCAGTTAGGAGGAGGGAGAGGGCAGCATCGGAGGGCGAGGGCGAGGGGCGGGATGTTTTTTATCGGCGCCAGACAGGCCAACAAAGGGATCTGAAGCTCCCCGACAGCAAGGCCAATGGACGGCGACACCAGCGGCGTCTCCCCACTTTTTCCAGCAGCTAAATCTGGCCAAAATCTGAAGCCTTTGCTGCAGGATGTCGGGGCGGCGCTAAGGCGGTCCGTTCTTCATACGTATTGCTTGTCGCACAGTCTGCGGATAGAGACAGCGAGTACTGCGCCTAACACCGCGTCCGGTATCGTGTTGGCCTGGCGCGGACGCACACAGCCGCATACTACTACTACTACTACTACTACTACTACTACTGTCAACCCCGATGATCGACTGTTTATTTCGGGCTGTGTAGAGTCAATCCAAGCCGGCGGGACGGCCGTTCCCTGGAACAGTTGCGATGATGACTGCATCGGCTGGCTGAACCCCGGATCCGATATGATATGACAGTCGCCGACCATTCGAAGCCATACGTACTCCATACTCCAAACCAGCTCGAGATCCCTCCAAGTCCGAACGGAGACACGGGATTCACGACAGGGCGGAGTAGGGCTCAAGGCTTAGGACTGTTGAGCCAGGGGTATCCCAATAGGGAATAGGGTCAACGTGATCCCAAGGCTTTAGTAATCGGGCTCGGAAGATTCAACGCCGACGGACAGACAATCTCAGCTTCGACCTCGAGACTGACTACTGCTGTTCCCTCCGCTTGAACGCAGCCTAGGTTCTCTTCATCTGCTTCCCGACTGCCGTTGTTCACCTGACGTGCCCGAGTCTCATTTGCATCGCATCCCGTCCGGAGACCGCGGCGGATACCTGCGCCTCACGCCACTTCGTTCCGATTATTTATTAGCGAGCTGCCGTCACCCGACTGCGACCTCCTAATCGACCATCCGCTCTCGTTCGCTAGTACAGAACTCCAGACCTGCGCGACAACTGGGCCGTTCACCGCTGCTCAATCATGCCTGGGAGAGTCCTGCCGACGTTGACCCCCGCCGAGGTCAAGTCGCATAACAATGCCAAGTCTTGCTTCGTGACCCTCGGGTCCAAGGTCTACGATGTTACATCCTTCGTCGACGATCACCCGGGAGGAGGCGATTTGATCCTGGAGCATGCAGGCCAGGATGTGGGGGAAGTCATGCGCGACGTGGTTTCCCACGAACACTCCGAGGCGGCCTACGAGATTTTGGACGAGTGTCTGGTCGGCTTCGTCGGGCCTGGATCGAAGAGCAATGAGGCAGAGACTACGGCGATTGATGGTTTGACCCCCGAAGCCCGGTCGCAGCCAGTGTACGGCACCACAGGAATGGCAGGGGAGGAAGACTTGTCCATGGAAACCGATTATAAGAAGGACTACGAGACACACAAGTTCCTGGATCTTAACAAGCCGCTTCTGCCCCAGCTCTGGTTCAGCGGCTTCAGCAAGGAGTTCTATTTGCAGCAGGTCCACCGGCCCCGTCACTACCGAGGAGGGGAGTCGGCCCCTCTCTTTGGCAACTTCCTGGAGCCTCTGAGCAAGACCTCGTGGTATGTTGTGCCGATAATATGGCTGCCTCCGGTCATCTACGGGACCCTACATGGATCCTCGGGGCTGGGGAGTGTGCCCGCAGCTGCTGGCTATTGGGTGTTCGGTCTCTTCTTCTGGAGCTTGATCGAATACTTCATGCATAGGTTTCTATTCCACATTGACAAGTATGTCTCCGTTCAGCACCGGTAGCAATTTCTAACAGCCACAGATTCCTTCCTGATAACCGAGTGGGCATCACGCTGCACTTCCTCCTCCACGGCATCCATCATTACCTCCCAATGGACAAGTACCGGCTTGTCATGCCTCCTACGCTATTCGTTGTCCTAGCCGCGCCGTTCTGGAAGTTTGCACATGCCGTTCTCTGCCACAACTGGTACGCTGCGCTACTGGCCTACTGTGGTGGTGTTTTTGGGTACATATGCTACGACACGACCCACTATTTCCTCCATCATCGCAAGTGAGTACCCGTCCTACCGATGACTGTAACCGTGCTAATGTCCTAGCCTTCCGGCGTACTATAAACGGCTCAAGAAATATCACCTCCAGCACCACTTTGCCGACTTCGAGAACGGATTTGGTGTTACCAGTCGCTTCTGGGACTGGATCTTTGGCACCGAGCTCGAGACACCACCTCCCAAGGATACGAAGGCGCAATGAACGGTTTATTCACTGCGTTCACCACGTTGTCTCCGCTCTGTTTTCTACCAGAAGAGCAAGCTCGTCTAGATGGCAGTGTTACATGGCATCTGTTTTTCGAGCGTCATAGTCCGTTCCGTTCTTGTGTATAACGTTGGCCCTATGATTCTGGGTATAATATGTGTGACTCTAGCTGCTTACTCTAATAATTAATGGCTGTATGTCTATAACTGAATCTACTTTACTTCCAATTTGGTGGCGGAATGCCAAGTGTCATGTGACCCTTGCCATTTTCACTGCGCCTTTTCCTTTACTTCACTCCAACACCTCCGACTATCGCATCCGGCACAACCATCTGGCAGCTGGAGTGTTCTGCTTACCACGGCAAAGTCTGCGAAGAACTCCGGTTTTCATTACAAGGGTTCGCGCTACGCCAGCTTCATTCGCCCGTCTCTAACGGATCCAAGTGACCCAACCTCCCGCTATCACCCTCCCCTCAGTTGCACGCAGGAAGAGGGTCATCTAGCGTATAGTCAATATGTCAGGTCTCGACGTTGAAGCGCTCCTGGAGTCGACCGCTGCACCCGCCCAGGGATCTCCGCAGTCGCAGGACCGCGATGACCGCTCCAAACCCGACCACCCTGACCAGCACGACCGCGACCGGTCGCGAGAGCGGGAGCGCAGACGGCGCGACGGCAGCCGAGACCGGCGCCGCGAGCGAGACGCCGACGGAGACGAAGACATGAGGAGTCCGGGCAGCGCTAACGGAAGCCATAGAAGCAAAAAGAGGAGCCGCAGCCGGGACAGCCGGCGGTCTCGCCGCGACCGCGACCGCGACGACCGCCGCTCCAGTGGAGACTTCTACCGCGGCGGCGGCCGGGCTCGCACTCGTTCTCGCTCCCCCCTTGATGACCGGCACTACCGCCCGAACGCGCGCGCGCGTCGCGACGAGAGAGACGACGACAAACGCTCCCGGCGTGATGGCCGCCGCAGCCGACCGAGGAGCCGCAGCAAGAGCCCCGAGCTTACTGAAGACGAACGTGATAGACGCACTATTTTCGTGCAGCAGCTGGCGGCGCGGCTCAGGACGAAGGAGTTGATTGGGTTCTTTGAGAAGGTCGGGCCAGTGAAGGAGGCTCAGATTGTCAAGGACCGTGTCAACGGGAGGTCCAAAGGGTGAGTTGTCCTGGCTCTGGATATCTGAGTGTCTGCTAATACCCACAGGGTTGGTTATGTTGAATTCAAAGCCGAGGAATCAGTCCCTGCCGCTATCCAGCTTACCGGGCAGAAGCTTCTAGGAATACCCATCATTGCACAGTTGACAGAAGCGGAGAAGAACCGGCAGGCCCGGCAACCCGAGGCCAGCAGCGGAGCCAACCACTCAGCGCCATTTCACAGGTTGTATGTGGGTAACATCCATTTCAGCATCACTGAAAGTGACCTCCAGAATGTATTTGAGCCGTTTGGTGAACTCGAGTTTGTTCAGCTGCAGAAGGATGAGACGGGCAGGAGCCGGGGCTATGGGTTTGTGCAGTAAGTTCGTCGCATGTATGGCGTGGCCAAAGACTGACGAGAGTTAGATTCCGGGATCCAAGCCAGGCTCGAGACGCCCTGGAAAAGATGAACGGGTTCGATCTTGCTGGTCGAGCGATCCGCGTTGGCCTTGGCAACGATAAGTTCACCCCCGAGGCGCCGCGCATGCAGAGCCAAGGCGCAAACCAACAAAACTTCCAGGGCTCGCAATTCTCCGGGCATGGAGGGCGTGGGGTCCAGGCCGGAGGAAGCAACAACTTCGACCGGGCCGGCGGCGGCCGAGAATCGGAGAAAGGCGCCGGCGCGAGTGCCCTGGACGATACAGACGTTGCCGGTGTGAACTTCAACAACTATAGTAGAGACGCATTGATGAGAAAGCTTGCAAGAACAGATGAACCCGAGCCGTCTGCGGATGAGAAGCAGAGGATAATCCGGCCCAAGACAGAGGCCAAGCCGTTGCCGGTCAATGTCAACATGGCCAGTCGATGCGTTTTGCTGCGCAACATGTTTGATCCATCCGAGTAAGTCAGACCCATCCTTGACAGTGAGCAAGGCTAACGAGAACAGAGAGGAGGGCGAAGCGTGGATCAAGGAGCTGGAAGACGACGTGCGGGCTGAGTGCGAAGAGAAATATGGCCATGTTGTTCACATCTCGCTAGATCCGAACTCTCAGGGCGATATCTACCTCAAGTTCGACCGGGTCCAGGGCGGGGAGAACGCGATCAAGGGCCTCAACGGCCGGTTCTTTGGCGGCAACCAGATCACCGCGCAGCCGGTCGTCGACGCGGTGTACAGCAGTCTCTTCTCGCGCACAAAGGCCATCTAAGATGTCCTACGGCAGATGTAGGTGCTAGTATTGCTGCCTGGACCGGTGGTCTGCGTGTGGATGACACTGCCCCTGGTAGGTGCCAATCCTGATGTCTGTTGGCAGAGGCCGAAAGACTGGAGAATGATGTATAGAGCGAGCATACCATTCAAATTTAATTGACCAGTTTATCTTATTGGTGCTATTCGTAGATCTGATTGTATCTCATGGTTCTACGTAGGTAGTAGGGTTACATATCTGGGCTGTTGCAATTCCTTTGACCTATCAGTTTATATCCTTTCCTCATGTCCTCGATTGCCCTAATCTGATGCAGTTGATCCCCGTAACCTACCTGCGTCTGCTGATATACAGTCAAAGAGAATGCAAGGAATTCACTGTCATGCGCGAAAGTGACGCCGAGCAGCCTCCAGGCCTTAGGGCTCATGCCCCGACGGACGTCCTTTCACTAGACAGAACTCCACGACGTTGAGATAGATAATTCAAATCTGTTTCTTGCCTAGGACAAGTTCCTCTTTGGTTTAAACCTGTCTTCTTGTCAACTCTTGCTATCAGTTACCTCACCCTGAGAACCAAACACTAGACCACAACACCTCACTCTCCACAGCGGCAGAACCTCGACCCCAAAATGCAGCCCAACCACAGCGCGCGTCTCAAGACCCCATGGATGTCCAAGTCCATCCCCGACAGCATGCGCTCAGCCGGCCCGAGCAGCCGCGAAGTGGTCGAAGCGCTGCAGACGCGGGTCAACGGGATGCAGACGCAGATGGGCCAGATCCAGCGGGAGCTGGACGGGTCGCGCAGCCAGATCGTGCAGGACGAGGGCACGATAGGCCATCTGCGGCGGCGGATCGAGGAGTTGGAGGAGCTGGTGCAGAAGCAGAAGGCGACGATTGCGAACCAGAGTAAGGCGATTTCGGATCCGAGGACGGGGAGGCGCCAGCAGCAGCAGCAGACCCAGACTCAGCAGCAAAACCAGGCTGGTGTTTATCCGGCGACTCCCCACCACCAGCACCACCAGGGCCCGTCTGCGCCGTACCAGACCCCGGCGTCGATGCGGTCCCAGCATCCGGTGGCTCCTGCGAACGTGTTTGACTATCCTCCGCCGAGGTTCGAGCTGCAGGCCGTCAACGGGGCTGGGCCTGCACCTGCACCTGGTCCTGCAACGGCTCCGGGCCCCAGCACCAACGCGTTTGGCAATGAATTCCCTCACGTCACCGGCCCACGCCTGCAGTTGACCTACGCCGAGGTCGAGAGGCACGCGACGGAGCTCGGCAAGCGGCTGCAGGAGCTATTCGGGACGACAGAGCAGTGGGGACAAGCGCATGCGAACGTGCCGAACGTGTACCGCGACAGTCGCCTGGAGAAGCGGGTTAAGGAGTACATCATGAGCGTGTCGGATGCGAGTACGGCGTCGCACCTGCTTGGGAACGTGAAGACGCGGTACTTACTGGTGGCCAAGGCGATCAACTTCTATCTGGTCAACGAGGTGCTGAAGATCACCGCCGTGCGCGGGTTTGATGCCGTCGTGGACGCGGAGATCGAGGGTCTGAAGAAACGGCTTTTTCCTGGTAAGTTGCCCGTGCACATTCCGAGCCATTTTCCGTACGGGGGTACGCTAAGGGTATTTGTGTGGGTAGATACACCCCCCAGCGTGCGTCAGCTGCTGGTCGCCGGACTGGCCGCTCAGGTGGATATCGCAAAGAGGCAGGCGCAGTTTGCAGGCTTCAGTCAGGGCAAGATGCAGGAGCATCACGCGCAGCTGTGGGCGCTGGCCGGGCCTCTGACGACGGATGGATCGAACCGGGCGTGGGCCGAGCTGGAGGCCATCGTGGCGGACGCGCAGGGTCTGGCGTGCGACATGTACGCGGTGCCGTTCGAGTACAAGTTCGAGTTCGCGGCGATCGACGAGACGTTCAATCCCGCGGAAATGATCAATCGCGACCCGGCGGCGGCGGACGCGGCGGCGCTGCGCAACGGCGAGGCGAAAGTGCGGCTGGGGATCAGCCCGGCAGTGCGCATCCGCAACGACTCGGACAATGTGGCCGTGATCAAGCAGGGGTCGCTGGCGACGGTGCTTCTGCGGCAGAGACAGCGGCAGCCCCGGCGCGAGTTTTCGTCGGCGATGTTTACGCCGGACGGGCTGATTCTGTCGTGAGACTGGAGACTGGAGTCGACTGGTGTCAACTGGTGGACAGACTGGAGTGTTTTGAGTCTGGAGTGGTTGGTGATGTTCTTGTAGTGGTTAATAGTAAGGTAGTTGAAGTATGCACATAATAGGGCAAATGAAGCCAATGAATGCCGGGGCTCTTCTCCGTTCGGGCCGCCGATCCTCCCTTCTCTCTCTCACTCACTCACCACCACCATGCCTCTTCCTTCTTAATCTTCTTCTCTCTCCCCAATGCCCTGCCTTTCATGATCAACTCGTCTGCGATCCGCGTCGCTGTCCTCTCCCGGACCCTCGCCCGTCGTTTCCGTACGTCTCTCTTCCTGTCTCCCAGCTACCAAGTACTCTATCTGACTGCCCAGGTTTCCCCCTCCCCCCCTCATGCAACTACACCACAGACTCCCCGGCGCGCTGCAAGCGCCGCCAATTCCATGATTACTTCGTGACCCATCTCCCGTCGTCGTCGCTGCACCCCGACCCGCGCGGCCCAATCTCGCCCTTCCACAAGCTCCCTCGCTCCGACTCGGTCCCGCACACCGGCGAGACCTCGCACTCGCCGTCGTTCCACGCCGCGCTGGCCAGCCGCGAGACCACTGTCGTGCGGATCCCGCTGCGTCGCGCAAAACACCACTTCGGCGCGACCTCGGCGCGCGGCACGCGCCCGCGCAACGAGGACGCCTACCAGGCCGGGATCATCGACATCCCCGCCTTCGCGAAGCGGCCGCCCGCGTCGCTGAC
>RAQS01000164.1:0-39215 GCA_003698115.1 Aspergillus sp. HF37 | reverse complement strand
AACTAGTATGGCCCGTCTTATTAAGATGGCCGCGGTCCCTTTTTAGTCTAGTGGCATATTACTGTACAACACATCTGGCCGCGGTTTCTGACGACTCTAACCCACGTTAGACAGGACAAGAGACGACAGAATTAGGATAACTGTCTTAAAGCTATCATCTCGTCCGCTATAGGAAGGGAAATATTCAGTGTGGTGATATGCGTCATTCGTGATCGACAGGTGAACTAGAGACATATTCTAGTGTTTGGTCGGAAGTTCCACGTTCGAACCGACGTTGAGGAGGACGAGGACAAGCTGGGATGTTCTTCGTAGATCGGCTTCTTCCGACCCCTGTGTCAATCTCGTTAGATCAAATTATTCACTTATCAAAACCCATGCTGATGATCCTTACAAGTTGCAAGGATATCAGACGTCGAGGTGACTACTCGAACTGGGCCTCGCCCAACGTCCTCATAACGGCCTCCAGACAGTCTTGGAAAACCAAAGGAACACCAACGCATCCCGTGTGAAATAAGGAAGGACTGCCACAGGCGCCCTGGGCTGTTGTAGCGCTGAGTGACTTGCTGGGGGATGATGGGAGAGACGAATGGAGCAAAGGGGGAAAAGCGAGACTTGTGATCTGTACCGCTGGGCTGGTTAATGGCAAATTCAAGTGAATGTATGTGTTATGGCAGCTCTCTGTAGATTAAATCAGGGTTAGTGAATACTGGCCTGCAGGCATCTGTCTGGCTCAGGAGACCAGGCTTGCTAGAATAGCGTATTGCTGTTAATTGTTAGCAAGTTTAAGAGACCCAATGCATGTAAAATCGAAAAACCATGCTGAAGACATCCAACAAGGTTGCAGCCATGGGAAGCAGAGAGATGGAGGAGCGGAGGAGCGATGTTGGGATGATCTGCGCGGTTGCGGCCTCTGATATCGGGCTGGCTCTGGACCGCGACAAGGACACCTACACCTCGCCGCAACCCACCACCACCACCACACCAGACTTCTCACTGGATACCTCCCTCTTGTCGGCGCCGCGGCAAGTGAGCTACGAACACCATTCTCAATTCTCATTCAATTGACTACCGCAAATCCTCCACCGCTTCCCCAACTGCCGCCGACATGCTCTCGTTCCTCGGCTCCAACCTGTCGAATACGCGGCAGTCGCTGGCCCAGATCCTCAATTTCGGACTCGTCCTCTCGACCGCGTTCATGCTATGGAAGGGGTTATCCGTGTTCACTGCGTCTAGCTCGCCGATCGGTACGTCCCCAGCCCGCGGCCGCTATCGGAGCCGTTTCTAACACGCGCAGTTGTTGTCTTGTCAGGGTCGATGGAGCCGGCGTTCCAGCGAGGCGATTTGCTGTTTCTGTGGAATCGGGCCGCGAGCGCAGAGCTGGGCGAGGTGGTCGTGTACAACGTGCACGGGAAGGACATTCCGATCGTGCATCGCGTTGTGAGGACATTCCCGGAGGTCGAATCGAAGACGAAGAAGGTCAAGGAGGTTTCGGGGTGTGTTTCCCGCTGCTATATGTGCATTGTATGTCGGTGGCTAATGGGGACGGTATACAGATCGGACGAAGCGTCGCATATGCTCCTCACCAAGGGCGACAACAACATCGCGGACGACACCGAGCTGTACGCGCGCGGCCAGGACTATCTCAACTACGAGGAGGATATTGTCGGCAGCGTGCGAGGGTATATCCCCATGGTGGGATATGTGACGATCATGCTGAGCGAGCATCCGTGGCTGAAGAGTGTTTTGCTGGGGATTATGGGCCTAATGGTGATTTTACAGCGGGAGCAATAGTTAGCACGCAGCATTCTAGTCTATGCAATATTATAGTTTCTGGTAATATAGTGTTGTTGTTAAGGTAGAGCTGCTCTTCTCCAGTCGAAACTGACGTCTTCCACTCCGCCCCGCAGACCTTCTAAGACTTCTCTACGCACGCAAACACTACATCTCCCTGTTTCACAGTCTCCCTTTGCCACTTCTTTACGTGACTCTCTTTTCGCCTCTTCGCCCCGCGCCGTCCCGCCTCCACAACCTCACCTCCTCACGCTCGTACCGAGCTCGCACCCACCATGGGAAGCCAGAAGCGCATTGCGAAGGAGCTGTCTGAGCTCACTGACTCGCCGCCGGAGGGCATCACCGTGCAGCTCGCCGACGAGTCCAACCTTTACAGCTGGAAGGTCTACATGGAGGGGCCTGAGGGGTCGCCATACCACGTACGCACTCCTCTTCACGCGCTCTAACTCTTCCCCGCGTCCCCTCACTCCCTACCAGCTAGGCAACACTAACACATCGGACAACAGAAAGGCACATTCCTCGTCAACCTCACCCTCCCGACTAGTTACCCGTTTAAACCGCCCACCGTGTCCTTCGGCACCAAGATCTACCACCCCAACATCTCCAACGACGACAAGGGGAGCATGTGTCTGGGCATGCTGCGGCCGGACGAGTGGAAGCCCAGCTCCAAGATTGCCGCCGTGCTGCAGTTCGCGAGACAGCTGCTGGCCGAGCCCATGCCCGACGATGCCATCGAGGGCCGCATCGCCGAGCAGTATCGCGCGGATCCCAAGCGGTACGACGAGGTCGCCAAGGAGTGGACCAGAAACTACGCGAGCGACCCTGCGTGAATAATTAGTTGGCTGTATGCTGGCTGGCTGTGGACATAGACCAAGGGAATCGGTTGGTAAGGTGGCTCGGCCGCTTGGAGGAGGAGAGATATGGTGATGATATGAATTATGATATTCTGGCCAACTACTTTGAGACCGGGCGTTCTGTTACGCGGGTTGGGATTTAAGAACTCGGCTTTGTATCGTTGCTACCTGCATAGGGAATTGACGGCCATTGCATCTAGTCATCCACTGGCGCGTCCAGCGGAGGAATTCCGCCGTGAATACGTAGGGTCAAAGTCGGCAAAGATGCCGGGCAGCGTGTCTGAACCATCGTGCGGGGTTGAAACTATGCGGAGTATATATATATCGGCTCGTAGAGACTGTTGCAACCGGCAAGAACACATCGCCATGGCAATCCTATCAGATGCCGTCTCGTTCATCGAGCAGCACGTCCTGGCTATAGCCATCGCCGGCGTCCTAATCCATCTGACGCGCAACTACTTCACCCCAGGCGCATACCGCGTTCCCGGCCCGTTTCTCGCCAAACTGTCGAATCTCTGGCGATTCTACGACGTCGCCAAGGGCCGCCCCGACATCACCCTGTACAGGCTCCATCAGAAACACGGGGACTATGTGCGGCTGGGCCCCAATGTGGTCAGCGTCCGGGACATGGACGCGCTGAAGTCCATCTACGGGATCGGCAAGCGGTACCAGAAGACGGATTTCTACCGCGTCCAGCAGCAGCTCGCTAAAGGGAAGCCGACCCAGACCCTTTTCACGACCGTCGATGAAGACTTCCATGCGGCGATCAAGCGGCCCGTCTCGTCGGCGTATTCGATGAGCAGCTTGACGGAGTTTGAGCCCTTTGTCGACAATACCATTCAGAGCCTGTTTGGTCAGCTAGACGAGTTTGTTGAGAGGGGCGAGGTTTGTGACATTGCGACTTGGTTGCAGTACTGTATGCATTCCTCGTTGCACCGTTACAAAGAACCTCCTAACGCGGCTAGATGCCTTCGATGTCATCGGCGAATTGACTTTCAGCAAGCCACTCGGGTTCTTGGAGAAAGGTCACGATGTCGACGGTATCATCGCGGCGTTGGAGAGAACCTTCGATTATGCCGGCAAGGTAGTTCACTGCATTCGCACAGTGTTCATGTGGCTGACTCGCACGCTAGGTCGGCCAAATGCCTTGGCTGGATTACATCTTCGTCAAGAACCCGCTGAAACAGCTCCTCCAGGGCGGGTCAACAACGTCCGTGGCACGATTTGCGCATGCCCGGATGAATGAACGACTCCAGCAGGCGGGCGAGAAGACAGCGGGATCGATGTCATCGGCTCCGCGAAGGGACTTCCTGAATCGCTTTCTCGAGGCCAAGAACGACTATCCCGGCGTTGTAGACGACGCTCAGGTGTTTTCCTACACCGTTAGCAACATGAACGCCGGCTCTGACACCACGGCCATATCCCTGCGGGCGATTCTGTACTACACCCTGAAACACCCGCGGGTGATGAGCAAGCTCAGTCACGAACTGAATGACGCTCACCAAGCCGGCCGGATCTCCAACCCCATTTCATGGAAACAGAGTCAGGAGCTCCCGTACCTGGACGCCGTAATCAAAGAAGCTCTGCGGCTCCACCCGGCCGTCGGACTGCTCCTTGAGCGGATTGTCCCAGACGGTCTCCAGCTACCCAACGGGCCGTATCTACCGCCGGGGACGATCGTCGGAGCCAACCCATGGATCATCCACCGCCACTCGGTATTCGGAGATGACGTGGATTCCTTTGTCCCTGAACGCTGGCTTCGTGCCGAAAAGGAGACCGTCGAGGAGTTCAACGCCCGGAAACAGAGCATGGCTCGGGCGACCTTCACCTTTGGCGCTGGACCCCGGACCTGTATCGGGAAGAACATTAGTCTGCTGGAGATGTACAAGCTCATTCCGTCGCTGTTTCTGACGTATAACGTGAGAGCCCAGCTTCAGCAAGACGGGTCCTGGCTGACATTCACAGATCCGACTGGACGACCCAGCGAGCGAGTGGGAGGTGACCAATGCATGGTTTGTGCGGCAGAAGAGAATGGACGTGAGAGTGGCCGTAAAGTAGTCGCGTTGAGGATTTGATTTCGAACAGGACGAGGTCTCTGCCAACTCTGGAGAAAACGTTGCGATCGTGGCTGCATCACGTGGAGTCATGTGCATGGCATACTATAAGCTTCGACGACAAAGAGAGCAAGGTCAAATAATAATGCCATTGTCAACCACAGCTGCAAGAACAAGACGTACAAGAACAAGAAACAGCATCTGGCTGCTATTACAGGGATTCGCACCAGCCTATGAGACGCTTTCCCGCAGCATGGAGGCAATATCCGCGATTGATTGACTGCCTGCCTTAACTAGTTATCCACTCCGCTGAAGAGTCAGCGCTAATTTTGATTCGGAAGGTTGCTCTCCTCTCTTCTCTTCTCTCTCCTCTCCTGTCTCTCCTCCTCTTCTTGCCCTCCGCTCCCCTATCGCCGTCTTCTTCTTCGGGGACCGTGTCTCCTTTGGTCTCTGGCTGGATCTTGACTCCTGGATGGGTTGATTGCCATTGAGTCGCCGTTCGTTCGTTCCCTCTTCCGCTCGTTTTGTTTCCTTCCGTCTCCAGCTCGTCGCGGCCCTTCTGGCAGGAGTCTCTGCTTCACCACGATCCACGTCGATTGTCCATCTGTCGACAAATGTCCAGCGGGAACTGGGTACTGGATTGTGACCATGGTCACAGAAAATGGGAACTTTCAGCATCCGCCCATTGGAGCCGAATATGACCTCCCTAGCAGTCGCAGGGTCCCTCATCCTCCTCGACTCGACCCGCTGAGGGTTCATCCGCCCACCGTGAGGCTTCCTAGAGCCGCTTCTCCTCGTCCCGCGCAATTCCGTCCGCCTCCGGTGGCTCGAGCCCGGCCTCCGCCGCACGCGGAACCTTTCTCTTCCCCGAGCGTCCCGCAGCTTGGTCCTGGCGACGAGCCCTACAGAAACAGGCTCAGGGACTATCCCCCTGTTTCTCCTGCATCTCCTGCCTCTCCCACTCGTCTCCATGAGAATCCTCTGAAACCACGCCCAAGAGACGGCTACCTCGATCGGCCTGTGCGGAAGCCTCCACCGCCCCGACCTCTGAGAACCTCGGCCTCAGCCTCTCGACTTAATAATAACAAGCATGCGAAAGGCCATTATTTCCACGAACGTCGCCCGATAGATTCGACGAACGGATTGCCATTACCACACTCAACCCCGGATGGATCGTCGGATAATAACTACGGGGACGGTTTGCTTCGATCAAGCGACAATTCCGCATTGACATCGCGGTCAAGTCTCGACCATGCCAGCGGTACCGAGCGCAGCAGCGTTTTGACGAAAGGCAGCTCGGTCACTGATTTGTCTCCCGACACTCCGGATGCACCGTATGGCATAGATGAGGGAATGAGTGTCGAGGATGCTATTTCCATGTATCTGGATGAGTTTAGCGACGTGACGGAAGAGCCGGCATCTCCGGAGTTTCATGTGGAAAGCAAACCGCCTCCGACGAGCCCGCGACCGTCAATCGGGGCGCCGGAGGATGTACGCACCTCCGGGGATCATTCGCCAGATCGAAATCCTTCACAACACCTACCACAAACGTCACCGACGCCGGATCCTCTGCAACAGGAACAGAACTCTCGAGGGCAGCCGTCTGACAATGACAACCAGGAAATCAAGGTCGATCTTCCGGGCGTTGTACCCCCTCCGGTGTTGTCAGGAATGGACTCTCGGGATTGCTACGGGTTTCGAAAATCCACCAGTCATACCTCTGAGGAGCAGTACAATGCCTGGAATGGGTCCTACTCCAATTTCGTAGCGAACCGGAGAGCGAAATGGACGGGGCTGCTTAAGGAAAGTGGACTGTCCACGGCTGAGCCGACAGTATTTCCGCCCAAGTCGTTCAAGGTAAAACGCTTTGTACGCAAGGGTATCCCGCCTGAGTACCGGGGAGCCGCCTGGTTCTGGTATGCCGGTGGCTTTGATATTCTGAATCGAAACCCCGGTCATTATGATCACCTCGTTCAGCAGGCCATGACATCACCGAGCAACGACGACAAGGAGCACATTGAGCGAGACTTGCATCGGACATTTCCCGACAATATCCACTTCAAACCCGAATGCGCGGACCAGCCTGGCAACCAAGGTGCTAGCTCTGGCAGCAGTAACCTGAAGCACGACGCCGCCACGTACGAAACCGAGATGATTCGGTCACTCCGTCGGGTGCTGTATGCGTTTTCACTCCATAATCCGAAGGTCGGTTACACACAGTCGCTCAACTTCATTACGGGTCTACTCCTCCTTTTCCTCCCCGAAGAGAAGACGTTCTGGATGCTGCATATTATCACGTCAGTCTACCTTCCGGGCACCCACGAGGTCAGCCTCGAGGGTGCAAACATTGATCTCTGGATTCTCATGGTATTGCTGAGGGAGACCATGCCCACTACCTACGGCAAAATCGCCGGCACAGGGAATTCTACCGGTAAAAGCAAGGGACCAGCTCTAACGGTTCACTCGCGGCTGCCTGACATCACACTCGGCATGACCAACTGGCTTATGTCGGTGTTCATCGGCACGCTGCCAATGGAGACGGTGCTACGGGTTTGGGATGTATTCTTTTACGAAGGGTCCAAGACGTTCTTCCGTGTCTCGTTGGCTATCTTCAAAGCCTGCGAACGGGATATCCTGACCGTCTCAGATCCCATGGAAGTCTTCCAAGTGGTGCAAACGATACCCAAGCGACTCCTCGACGTGAACACACTGATGGAAGACTGTTTTATCCGCCGGATCAGAGTTGGCCAGGGCCGGATCGACGAGTTGAGAGATTCGCGGCGCACCGCAGTCCGGCAGGACAAGGCACGACGCTCGCTCGCCTTTAGCAAAGGCCAACTGGGGTCCGCCACGGACGAGTGGCCACGGGCGAGAACTCCGATTCCGGGGATCGAACGGAGCATTGCCGATTCATGGCGGCAGATGAGGCACCATGCTTTTCGATAACCGGCCTCTACATTGTCTGCGGACAAGCTGCAAAAACCTTGGCCTCGGATAAGCGCTCGAGTATCGTCGAACGATATAATATCTATGAATTAATTGTGCATTGGGAGCATGGCAGTTGGTGTTGGAGGGAATCGGTGCATACCCTGCCCGGGCATTTCAACCTCGCGACATCGAGCAGTGTACAGGTTATTACTACCTTTCTTCGGCAAATAGACTTATAGAATACTTGTTCCCGTTCTTGCTTCATTATTCATTGGTAACTGACACAAACCACAAAACTACATCCACCCACACCCATAAAGTAGGAAAGCTAGAACCTGTCACTAGTCACACACCGCGCCCCATGAACCACCACCCAAGCCACAACCTTCACCCCAGCACCCAACACCCACACCACCACATCCAACGCCCAGAACAGGGCCCGCAGCGCCGCGCGCACGAGCGCAGGGAGCTGCTTCCTGCTCTCCTTCTCGTGCTCGTGCTCGTCCTCTTCCTCGCGCGAGGAGCTACTACTACTAGAAGCAAAGGAGCGGCCGTATTTTTCGAGATCGAATTCCTCCACCACGGGCTTTTGGGGCTTGGTTTTCTTGAGCTTAGGAGGAGGGCTAGATTTCGAGCTGAAGAGTCGGGTGAGGGGGTTGAGGGTGCGTTTTGGGGGGTGTGTCCCGGATTGCGATTGGGATCGGGATCGGGATCGTGTTGGGGATGAAGAGCTTCCAAAGTCGTCGTCGTCGTCGTCGTCGTCCTGGCAGTGATCTTCCCATTCCGCGAGGGTGGTTATCAGTTTCTTCCCCCTGGCAGGGTTACTGTAATGGCACTGCGCCTGCGCCTGCGATTCTTGGACGGTGAGCATATCAGCCAGCACCGGGTTCGCGGCCTCATCCGAAACAGCGACGGCCAGGAGGGCCGCGACCAGGGAATCGATGGCGTAGAGGGAGGGTATCGAGGCCAGGATGGCGGCCGCGGAGACGGAGAGGGTTCTGGAGGTGAGATCGAGGGAGGCGAGGGGCTCGTCCGAATCTGTGAGGGGGAGGGTTGAAGTGCGCGGCGAGGCGGCGCGGTTGGCGTCGTCGTCGACGGGGTTGGATAGGGCAGGGGTTGTAATCGATATCACTGGTAAGTTCGAGCCAACGCTTCTGGAGTCTCCTGGCGACGCCGATGATGGGGATACGCTGATGTGCAGTGTTCCCTGGTATCGCTTCTGGACCGGCGAGAGGGCGACGCCCGCTGCGCCGACTAGGGCTGGGCGCGGCTGGGGCTTCTGTTTTGAGAGGGATGCGTGGTTGAGCTCGTAGACGCGCTGCGAGCTGTTCCAGACGAGGCGGTGGGATTCGAGGGCTGAGGCGCGTTTGAGGGCGTCTGCTTCGACGCGGCTTGCTTCTGACGGGGCGAGGTGGTGTTGTTTCTGGAGGTGCGAGGCCTGTTCGACGGCGAGCATGGCTGCGAGGCGGGAGAAGATGCGCGTGACAAGACCGTCGTTCGGGGTCTCGCGGCGCTTTCGGTCTTCGAGGTTGAGTATCATGATTGGGATGGTGGTGTTGGTGTTTGGTTTCGACGGGTCTGCTCTGCTGATGCATAGCTCGTTGGTCGAGTAGGTGTTCAGGGTGTAGAGCGGGCGCTGCGAGTTCCCGAACGTGAACTTCGCGGGCTCGGTTCTTGAATCGTCAGTAGCTGCAGTGTAGGGAGTCGAATGGTCTCACCGTTCCATACGCAGGTTGAATGTCCCAGAGAGATCCTGCGGTCTCTGCCCGTTGGCCGCCTCCCAAAGACTCTTCAATTCCGAAGGTGAAGAATACCTTATCTCAGGCGAATCGAGCGGCCCTGCTGGAAAGTCCGTTGCACTTGCCGGGACAGTTTTCGGCCCTAGGACCTGGTCGATCGCCGGTGCAGGCGATAGAGTGAGTTCTCTTGGTTTGGAGCGCGTTCGAGGGCCGTTCGACGACTGAGGATAGTATTTCTGCTGGCTGAGCGGTATATTGAAGTCATAGCGAGGGAATATCGATTTCAAAGGCTGGCCTGGCGATCTCGATGGCGGCGGCGACTGTCCGTTTCGGGATGATGGAGATGCAAAGCTCCTGTTGCTGCAGTTGACCAGCGTCGTGGATCCGGTTTCTGCTGAAGACGACGAGGTCTGCCGCTCTGGCCGGGCATTCTGCCTGCTGGAGCTGCGCGGAGCTGATCGAGACTCTGACCTGGGGATATGCGCTCTCGGAGGCGGTTGGATGTTGTTCGTCTTGGTGTCTTCGACGATCTGGAAGAGCACTGCCTCCGTTTTGTTGGGATTCTTCAGTTCCTCGAGAGGGACCGGGCTTGGAGGATTCGTTTCCTCGGATTGCTTTTTCTTTCCCTTTCGAAAAGGGTTCGTCGAGGCTCTGTCCTCTGGCGAGGGTGGAGGGAAGAGTTGAAACTGGTTCATGGTCAGATGCAGTCAAGACCTGTTAACCGACGAGCTGAACAAGATAGCGTAGTAGATAGACGGATATGGCAATTCAGAGAGCCAGCTCTCAGGCAGCACAAAATAGCATGGAGGAAGAATGACCAGCAGCCATCTGCAGAAAGCAGGGATAGTAAATATACCGCAGAGCCCCTCCTCCTCGTCTTTGCGCAGAATCGACAAGAGTCAAATTGATCGAAGCGTCTATATCAGACAATGAGAAGTCCCGATTGATGTGAAGAAACCGCATTGTCATCCTCGTGCCCGTGGTCGGCGCTTAGATCTGGACGGCGCTATGGGCGTTGATTGGCGCTGTTCCCTGGGCTGAGGCTGAGGATGGCGCTTCGAAGGAAAAACCCACGGAGATTGGCTCGCATGAGACGCTGGAGAGCGAGGAATGGGCCCGAGTGTGACTGAGAACAGGATTTGTGGTGATACAGAGCCTGGCGTGTAGTTAGGCCTATCCGATGCTGTTAGTATCGGCAGCACAAGAGCGTAGAGAATTATACCCAACAACATAATATACATACATGAGGTTTCGCTCTATATATACAGTCTAGAAACTACAGTTAATCATGACGTGCCGACTGGTTGGTCTCCATCACCTCGTCGTGCACCGAATAGACCAGCCCCTCGGCCATTGCAATCGCTCCCTCCATGTTTCCCTTGTTGTACAGGAACAAGCCCTGCAGAGCCGCAGCGCTCGTGTTCTTACTTCGGTCGGGCTTCCAGTCGTTTTCGTCTTCAATCAGGCCGAGCTCGTGTAGCCGGTCCAAAAATGCTCGTCGATAGGACTCGCTCCCTTCGAGCTCGCCGTAAAAGCGATCCCAGAGACAACCAACCTGGTAACGGCTAACTTCACCCAGACGAACGGTCATGTCCACCCGACCAGGCCGGACCAGCGCCTCGTCGAGTCGTTCAACGTGGTTTGTGGTGAGGAAAAGAATACGCTCCTCCGCACTTGCAACGCCATCCAGCGCATTCAGCAGACCGGAGAAGGTGACGTTGGCCCCTCGGTACCCATCCGAGTCGGTTTGTACTCGGCGGTTCGCAAACGCAGCATCCACGTCCTCCAGCAGAACAAGGGTTCTGTTCGGAACGATGGTGAGTAGATGGTTCAGCCGATCGTCAGTCAGCCCACGCTCGCTGAGGTTCAAAATGGCGATATTGTAGTCCAATTCTCCTGCCAGTGCCTGGATAAACGAGCTCTTCCCTGTGCCGGGTGGCCCGTAGAGCAAGTAGCCCCGTCGATAGGGAATCCCACGGTCGTAATACCACTTTCCGCTTCCGAGGAAGTCATTCACGTCGTCCACAATCCGCTCCTTGACGCCCTCGTCAAGCACCACAGACTGCAAGGGACGCTTGCGCCGCGGCTGGCCAAACGGCCGCCATTCCGCTCCCCAGCTATTGTAGATGGTGGTCTTTCCTTCATGCGCCCTCGCCGCATATGCGTGAGCCTCCGTAAAGAGGTCTTCAAAAACATGTCGATGAGCGTAGAGCGTGGTCAGGGTGATGGTCTCCCAAGGGCGACCGGTTTGCAGATCCTGCGACTTGGACTCGCGCATTCGGTTAACAAAAATGAACGCATTCCTGTACCGAAGCACGTGTTTTCCGGGGCCTGGAACCAGGGAGAAATGCGTGTGTATCGCGCCGTTCGACTGTTCGACTTTCTGGGTTTGGATGGAGAGATGGCGCATCCCCGGTGTCAGCTTCTGGAGCATCGAGTCCACGAAGCCAGTCCTGCTAGCCGCCGACCGAGTCGCGTTGAGCTGAGATTGTTGGTAGAGGGTCATCCAGTGTAGGAACCACGGGTATGAGTCGTCCTTGATACTGATTTCGACGTCGACCAGCATGCGTCTGCGAAGGAGGGCGGCGCCATGACGGAGGCCTCTCTGGGCGACACTCAGCCCAGCACCGAGACCGGCAAGACCAAATCCCTATTCACCGGTTTATTAGTTTGCAATAACGCAGATTTCAGATGTCGACGGCACCTACCGCAGTGAAGAAGGGATTGTTGGCGAACTGGGACCAGAAGCTCCCGTCGCCTGTGGACTGGCCTGCCGCTTGCACGGCATCTTTCCTTTGCTGCAGGATCAGGTTACCAGGCGATGATGGGTTTGGGACGTCCGGCTGTCCATTTGGGTCCATTCCAGCGGGAGAGTGCGCAGGGGTCGGGAGAGAGAAGAGTTGGTGGCATCGCAGTCGGAGATCGGAGCAGTTGGCCCGATGGACGGTCCGGGCGGAGATATCGGGCTTAGCAGCGACTCTTCCCCCAACTGTTAACAGGCTGCCATCCCGAGGCGCAATGCCTCGCTGACTCTCGCTGGACTTCCAGCCCCTTATCTATGGCTGTCTCGTGCCGTCTTTCGTTTGCCCGTTCGCAGTTTGTCCATTGATACCCCTATTCCGGCCCATAAATGCGCTCGTTCTTTGCTCGCTTCTTTACATTTCGCCGTCAGCGACACACTCGTGACCGCATATTGCGTGCCAGACAAAATATGAGCTCTTCGATCTCAGCTGTCCTCTATGTCCTCACAGTCTCTACCTCGCCGGTCTCCCCAGGCCCAGGGGATGCGGAGGAGAAGAAGCACCATGTCAAAGGAGGCTTTGCGAATCCATGGGAGTGAGGAGTGCTCTGCCCTAGCTGCGCTTCTAGCCTGACACCGTCTAGATCTTTTCGGTTCTCACCCGCCAAAGTGGCTAGAATCATGTTATCGTAAGTACCGCAGGCTGGTTCAGCCACAATCGCTGACCTTGCTTCTATCTCCTAAAGCCGCCATTTAACTGGAAAGGCGCACCATCCCGATACTACTCCTCCAACCGTGCCAGTCCAGAAACCACAGTTTCTTTCCGGCCGTGAAACCCCCCATTTGCGCGCAACATGGCTGGGTCATGCATGCTACTATGTCGAGTTTCCCAATGGTCTGCGAGTCCTCTTCGACCCAGTTTTCGAGGACCGCTGTTCTCCATTCCAGTGGCTGGGTCCCAAGCGCTACACCGAATTGCCTTGCCAGATCCAAGATATCCCAGTTGTCGATGCGGTTGTCATCTCGCACAGCCACTACGATCATCTTTCATACCCCACTGTAAAGGAGATTGCGGTGCGGCATCCAAACTGCCACTTCTTTGCGCCCCTCGGCAACAAAGAGTGGTTTACCCGGAGTGGGATTGACAACATGACCGAATTGGACTGGTGGGATGAGCGCGATATCACTCTGTCGCCCTCCACGAGTCCGACAGAAGTCCGTGCTACGGATGGCGCGTCTGAAGCAGCCGACATCAAAGCGCGAATCAGCTGCCTACCGTGCCAGCACAGCAGTGGCAGAAGTGGTTTTGACCAGTCCACGACTCTCTGGTCTTCGTGGTCCATTGAGGCCGGAGGCCGCAGGGTATACTTTGCGGGGTATGTAGAGCATGGCCACTATCCCACGCTGGATTGCAGCTGATCTCGTCAAGGGACACCGGCTACAGAACTGTTCCCGAACTCCCAGATGACGTTGACGACCACGCACCGGAATATGACTTCCCCGTTTGCCCCGCGTTTAAGCAGGTAGGCAAGTTCCGAGGCCCATTCGACCTGGGCCTAATTCCCATCGCGGCATATCAACCCCGGTGGGTTATGAGCCCTGTACATGCAGATCCGCACGACGCTGTCCAGATTTTTCAAGACACCCAGTGCAAGAAGGCCCTGGGGATGCACTGGGGCACCTGGGTACTAACGGAGGAGGACGTTCTTGAGCCCCCGGCCAAGTTGAAGCAGGCATTGATGAAACACGATATCCCCGAGACAGGCGTTTTTGACATCTGCAATATTGGCGAGAGCCGGGAGTTTTGATTTCTGGGTCTTGGTTCTGTTTGGAATATTGAAGCCGCACAGTTAGGTTGGGCTGTATATGCAGCGTGTGCAATAATACTAAGCTACTATATAAAGATAATAGTACTCGAGTAGCAAAACGATGCCCTGTAAGACATCAATCTCTTGTCAGCCAGTTCTGGATGTCCTTTGGAGATGATCAAGTGGATACGTGTGGATATATATGCCTGAGGTTCCAGTGTACTTATGGATCTCTCAGTTCTTCATCCCTTCAACGTCCGGAATCTCTGCCCGCAATCAGATCTGATATCAAAACTTTCAGCCATGTCTCTCGTTTTTGTCAACGTCAAGGAGCCCAAGGACGCCCTTAAACTGACCAAAGAGTCCGAGGTGCGGTCCCACGTCGCTCGCTATCAGTGGAGGAATCCGGCCAACCGCCAGGCCGTCCGACGCCGAAAGAAGGTCCAGCCCGCCCCCCTGCCGACTCCCCCGGGCTCCAACAACAGTCACGAGGGGAGTACGAGCGAGGAAAGCGACGAGATCTCGGTTCCTCCGCTCGTAGGGGGCGGGCTGCGTGTCGATCCATTCCGAACGTACCCCATTACCTGGCGCCCGTTTGTGCCGCCGCTTGTAGACCACTGTAAGTACTATTTGAAAAGACGAAGAGCGGTGAAGATAAACGGGAGCCCGGGAGTTTAAAAAGAAACGAGAAAAACTGACCAACTAGACCTTGTCAACATGGCAGTGGATATCCCCGAGCTGGACCAACCAGGCAATCGTGGCCTACTCCGGACGCTCTGGTTCCCGCTAGCGATGACGGAGCCAGTACTGTTCCTGGTGATCATGCTGCTGGCTGCCTCGAACCATGCGTCAGTGCGATCCGTGCCGTCGACCTTCCCCGGAAACGACAATCAGACGGTGGCGCAACGACTCCTGGGTCTGCGCTGCGAGGCGATGCGGTCGCTCAACCAGGCCCTAGGGTCGCAGCCGCGGAGCTTCTGCATAAGTGATGCCATTGTCGGGGCCATTGCTAAAATGGCCAGCTACGAGGCTATGTTTGGGACGTTGGATAATTATCGAGTGCACATGCGTGCGCTTACCTGGGCCGTGAATCTGCGAGGGGGCCTGGACTCGCTCGGGCTCAATGGGCTGCTGCGGCGCATTGTGGTCTGGATTGACCGGAATGGGGCCTTTCTCCACGGATCAGAACTTTACTTCCCAGGCGCAACATTCGCGCCGGGTCAGCCACCGCCCGAGGTGAACCCGGGGCATTTTCTGGCGGATTCATAGATGTGATGCCTGGATGAGGTAAGTGGGGAGCGAAGATCGTCCTGGATGCGACAGATCTAGCGCGAGTCAAGTCCACGACGCATGCTGGTTGGCGTTGTGACAGTATCGACAGGTTATCATGCCTCGTATACTTCGAAGTGCTGTTTCCGTCCCGTGTGCCGCTCCACTCGGTCGCGCGGGCCAGATCTACAGTACCCACCCGCCTACCCGATCTGGTTATCACATCTACACCCACTGTACCAGCCCAGTCCAGTCCAGCTCAATCTAATTCAGCCATGACGCGGCCAGCGAGCAGCATATAAACCGGCAGAGTCTCTGGTATCTTCCTCGTCTCGTCTTCTTCCATTCGAGTCTTCAGCTCAGAACCGTCACTACTCACTGCCTTCCACTCCTCAATCCCCAGCTTGGGCACAAGACAAAGCACAATGTCCCTTGCCAACAAGGTCGCCCTCGTTACCGGTGGTGCCAAGAACCTCGGCGCCCAAACTGCCCGTGAGCTTGCTGGGCAGGGTGCTTCCCTGGCTCTGCACTACAACTCGGCAAGCAGCCAGAAGGACGCCCAGACCCTGGAGGCGGAGCTCCGCCAGAAGCATCCGAACATCAAGGTCGCCTTCTACCAGGGCGACCTGACCTCTGCTGCGGCCGTTACCAAGCTCTTCAAAGACACCCTGGGCGACTTCGGACATATCGACATCGTCGTCAATACTGTGGGCAAGGTTCTCAAGAAGCCCATCACCGACATTAGCGAGGAGGAATATGATAGCATGTTTGCGTATGTTTCCGTCCATACGTTCCGTGTACTGTTGCAATGCTGACCGGATGGCTGAATACAGTATTAACTCCAAAGCCGCCTTTTTCATCCTGAAAGAGGCCGCCAACCACGTCACCGACGGCGGCAAGATCATCACTATTGTCACTGCACTCCTCGGAGCCTTCACGGGCTTTTACACCCCCTATGCCGGCAGCAAGGCACCGGTCGAGCATTTCACTCGCGGCGTCTGCAAGGAGCTCCAGGGTCGTCGCATCAGTGTGAACAACATCGCCCCGGGGCCCATGGATACCCGTATGTTCCCTGTCTCCCTAACCGATCTTCCCTTTTTCCCTCCCGTTCCTTTCGCTGATTTGCATAGCCTTCTTCTACCCTCAGGAGTCCCCCGAGGCCGTCGCCTTCCACAAGGCGAACGGCATGGACAACCGCCTGACCGAGGTCGGCGATATTGCGCCCATCGTCCGTTTCCTGTGTATGGAGGGCAACTGGATCACCGGCCAGACCCTGTTTGCCAATGGTGGCTACACTACTCGGTAAATGGTTGGCCACTTATAACGATAAATATTTGCTGGTATGGGTATGATAAGTGACGGATATTTATGGTTATGAAGTGAATGAAAGCAAACGTTAAGAGCTACCAGACTTGACGAATTCCTTTCTCTGGGGTAGTAAACAAGTCGAGCAATGCCTACGCGGGTTTATTATCATAACAAACTGACACTACACTCTCAACCCTCTTTAGCCAGTCTACCTTTATCCATCTCCCTCTACATCACTGACCAAGTCTACAAAGCCCACTGCACCATGCTCAGACATCCCATCTCACCCAAGAGCACAAACCGCCAAAGCTCTCCCAGCAACAGCATCCGGGGAAGTCACGCACAATCCACAAACAACGACGACACCGACAGCACCTCCTCGATCTCCTCCGAAGAAGAAGTCCTCTTCGACCTCGACGAACGGGCCATGTCCCAGCTCCCACGGCACCTCCAGCACACCATGCGCGAGATCCAAAGAGAGCGACTGAACCGTCTACATTCGCAAAAAGAGCGTGTTGTCCACATCGACACCTCCCGCGGGCTACGGCGGAGTCAACGGGGGAGTCATCCCCGCCAGCAGCAGCAGAACCAACAAAAGCAGCAGTGGCTCTCGAACGTGGTGACCCGGCTTCAGACACCCCGGCCGACGGTTATTCCGGACGGCGGGTTCGGGGCCTTGACGAGCAGGGAGAAGCGTGAGGTTGCGCCTTGGGTAGAGGAGGAGGAGGAGCAGGGGTTTACTTCCAGGGCGGATAAGAAGAGCCCGGAGGTGGTGGTTGGATTGGACTCAGAGGCAGAGTCAGACTCGGGCCTGGGTTCAAATTCGCTGGGTTTAGTTGGCGGGGGCCTGAAAAAGAGGCAGCATGGGCATGCTGCTGCCCAAGACACGGCTCGTGCTTGTAGTCCTCGTCTGCGCAGGCCGAGACGTCGGGATCACCGTCCGCCACGGCCTCCGAGGTACCACCATAAAACAGGGGAGTGTACTCGTGCAGGGCAAGGTATGGAGAGACACAGCCAGGGATGGCTTCGCACGAGGGCGTCGCTCATGCTCAGCTCTGTGGGTGGGAGTGTGAGGAAGAGGATGGGTAGGATGAGTGGGTTCTTTGCGAAGATGTAGGCCAATTCGAGCCAACTGGATGATATTGCTATTCACGGGCGGTACAAAGGACTGTGATTATGGACATGTCTGATTGAGCTATGTATATTAACCCCATGTCAGAAGAAATGTACGAATACCGGACGGGGAGAAGGAGAAGAAGTATACATCTGTTTGCCTTGTTTGACTAATGTGACACTAAACCCAATGGGGAATGGAGGCGGTGAGCTTCTCCCACCTTCGCTACTGGAAATTTGATGCCGATGCGGGCGTCTTCCTGACTTCTCCTGTCCACCGATTGCTATCAGTTCTTGTGCCATCTCAAATTCCTATCGTCTCGAACTAAGCCTCTCCCCCTGCAAATCCAAGACGCCGCCAACATGCAGGCACCGGTGGTGGTAATGAGTATGTGGTTCTATCAGACAGACCCCTGCTGCTCAGCTGCTAATTGCTCCTAGACACGGGTGCTGGTGACCGACAGGTCGGTCGCAGAGCACAGATGTCCAATGTCGCTGCTGCCAAGACGTACGTGTCCTCCAGTCTTCGCTCCTGGTCCAGTCTAACAGTCGCAGTGTGGCAGACATCATCCGATCGTGTCTCGGGCCCAAGGCCATGCTCAAAATGCTGCTTGACCCCATGGGCGGTATTGTGCTGACCAACGATGGACATGCTATTCTGAGAGAGATTGAGGTGTCGCATCCGGCGGCGAAGAGCATGATCGAGCTCAGCCGCACCCAGGATGAAGAGGTCGGTGATGGGACGACAACGGTTATCATCCTTGGTACGTCTCCCATCTCCTCTTTATCCTCCAATATGGCGGCTTGCTAACCAGGACAGCCGGTGAGATGCTCGCGCAGGCACTCCCCCAGCTCGAACGCAACATTCACCCCGTTGTCATCATCTCGGCTTTCAAGCGTGCTCTCTCGGATGCCCTTGCCATCGCCGAGGAGGTCTCGGTGCCGGTCGACATTCACGATGACAAAGCAATGTACAACCTTATCGAGTCGTCCATTGGGACCAAGTTCGTCGCGAGATGGTCGGAGCTCATGTGCAGCTTGGCGCTCAAGGCCGTCCGGACAGTTTCCTTCGATGCTGGCGGTGGAAAGCAAGAAGTTGACATTAAGCGGTATGCTCGGGTTGAGAAGATCCCCGGCGGTCAGATCGAGGACAGCGAGGTTATCGACGGTGTGATGGTCAACAAGGATATCACGCACCCCAAGATGCGGAGGAGGATAGAGAATCCCCGGATTGTCCTGCTGGACTGCCCGTTGGAGTATAAGAAGGGAGAATCCCAAACGAACATCGAGGTCTCGAAGGAGGACGACTGGAACCGCATTCTGCAGATCGAGGAGGAACAGGTGAAGCACATGTCCGATGCGATCACGGCTGTGAAGCCTGACATCGTTATCACGGAGAAGGGCGTCTCAGGTAACTGCATTTTCCTTGCTTTCATTTGCGATCTTCTGACGACTTCCTAGACCTTGCACAGCATTTCTTGGTGAAATCCAATATCACCGCCCTTCGCCGAGTGAGGAAGACGGATAACAACCGAATTGCCCGAGCCACCGGCGCGACGATTGTGAACCGCGTGGACGATATCCAGGAATCCGACGTGGGAACCCAATGCGGACTATTCGAGATCGAGAAGATTGGCGACGAATACTTCACATTCATGAGAAAATGCAACAGCCCCAAGGCCTGCACCATCATCCTGCGAGGCCCGTCGAAGGATATCATCAACGAAGTGGAGCGGAACCTTCAGGATGCCATGTCCGTTGCCCGGAACGTTATCTTCCATCCTCGCCTATCGCCCGGTGGCGGTGCGCTGGAAATGGCGGTCTCCGTGAAGCTGGGCCAGCTGGCTAAGACCATCGAGGGTGTGCAACAGTGGCCGTACAAGGCTGTTGCCGATGCGATGGAGGTCATCCCGCGTACGCTGGCGCAGAATGCCGGTGCCAGCCCTATCCGGGTTCTGACTCGCATGCGGGCGAAGCATGTCGAGGGTCAGACGACTTGGGGCTTGGATGGCGATTCCGGGGCTTTGGTCGACATGAAGGAGTACGGGGTCTGGGAACCTGAGGCGGTCAAGCTTCAGAGCATCAAGACGGCTGTCGAGGTAGGTTATCTTGTGCCACACGGGAATCGCAATACTAACGCAACTAGTCGGCGTGTCTGCTCCTCCGGGTGGACGACATCTGCAGCGGCAAGACTGCGCAGCAGGCCGGTGGTGGTGCCGGCGGCGGAGACGATTAATGGAAACAATAAGCGACGTAATGCTGATGACCGCGTTGGTTTATGTGTTGTCCTAGTATCTAGATCAAAACATGGGTATTTTACACTGCGTTGTCGGCTGTCAGGGGATCTAGTAGAAGAATACAGTACACATTAAATAAGGATCTACGCATGAGGACAGAGTATGCGCTGGTAGAAGGCTGTCCAGAATATCAATCCTCGTGAATAACCACCCCCGGCATCTCAGCGGACTGGTCAGGCCCAACAGCCGCCCCCGCATGGCCCCCATCGGCGCCCTCCCCGGGGGCCTTCTTTCCCGGACCCTCCGAATCAACGACCATGCCGTCCTCTCCCTTGCCTCCGCCACCAGCATTATTCCCCTTCTTCGCCGCCCTCTTCTTATCCCTCCTCCTCCGATTCTTCTCCGTCTTCTCCTCATCCTTCCGCCGCGTCTCCTTCCGACTCCGCTGCCACTCGTCCTCGCCCTTCTCGCGATCCACTTCGTCCTGCATCAGCCGCAGCCGCTCGTACTCGCGCCGCCGACTCGCCTTGTACACGTGGAACTCGCCCGACCCGGCGCCCGCAGACGAGCCCTGCACGTTGGCGACGATCTCCGGCGGCGGCGGCATCAACGACGCGGTTTTGGCCTGCGATGGCCCGGACAGTTTGAGCTCTTTGTTGGGGTCGCGGAAAAGCGACTCGACTTGCGTTGCGTGCTCGGAGCGCGGCGACACGGCGCGCCGTTTGGCAGGGCGGCGGCTGCGTGGGTCGGCGCTTGTGGGGATGGAGTCGCGGCCGGGCTCGGACATGGTGTAACTGACGCCTGCGTTTGGCTTTTGGGTGTTTATGGGCTTGCAGGTTGGAGAAGGAATTGACGCTGTTGTAGGTTGAAATGGAGAAATGACGGCGGAAGGAATCAGAGCATCTTATCGGCTTATCGGATTATCTTATCGTTGGGCGCGATAAAACAAAGAGGTTCGCTGTTGATGATGGCCATGTGGTTTCTCTCCTCTCTTTCTTTCTTTTTCTTTCTCTTCTCTGTTGTTCCACTCCTCCGTTAATCAATTGCGTCGTCTCTCTCTCTCTCTATGCCCTCTAATCCATGACTCTTCCCCTTCGCGTCTCACCGTCCGGTTCCGCGTCTTGTCCCTCCCGCCATCACGATGGATTCCACCCCCGCTTCCGACGCCGCATCTCGGGGTGAGCAACGCATGGTTGGTCAATGGCTGTCGATTCGAGGCAATGCCTCTGATGCATTGCTTCTAGTTTCATCTCGATGACATATGTCCCGACCGATGGGCTTCTAATTCTCGCCCATGCCCCCGTCCCCGAACAGGACATGGTGATGTTCCTGGCAACCGGCGCGGTATGTGGCCAACAAGGCTTATCCTGTATCCTTGCTGACCGGTCTAGCCACCAAAAGGATTCCTCTTTATCAATTTCATCGACGTCTCCCAGGGACACTCCCTCATACCGGAAAACGACCTTGAGCTTGTCGATCGACCCCTGAAGATGGGCTGTCGTGTAAAAAGGCATCCCGACGACACGGTCAGCGGCACGGTAGTCAGCACATCCAAGAAATGCACTCTTGAACTGATTGTCTCACGAGAATGCGATCCAGTGACGGAGGAATGCGGTCCTCTCAATTTCACTGCCGAGACTGCTACACAGCGTGGCTCCTCAACAAAGAGAGACGATGCGCCTCGTTTACTGTACGATGTCCCTCTGTCAGACATCAAGTATTTCGAGGAATTTCCCGAAGGAGATTATGTTGTCTACCAGCAAAAACTGGGAATTGTCGTCGAGGTCGTTCGCGATATGGTTTTGCGCCTTCCCAATGAGACTGTTGTGTCTATTGAAGACCCTCTGTCGTTGCATCGACCGCTGTCTACTGACTCCACGGCTATCGTGTCGCCTCCTTTGCGCCCGAATGCGCTGAAGTTTATGCCTTTGGAAAACGGCCAGATGCTTTGGTCTATAGAAGCCCCGGTCTTCCATCCAGGTGATTTCGTTCTCACTTCCAAGGGTGCCCTGAAGAAAGGCGACTGGATCTCTGGTGCCTACTCGGACTCGGAGAACCCAGGAGGACATGTTTTGGCTACACCTGCTTCCAGTATTTGCGTGACATGGGTTTGTCCGAACACTTTTGCTCCTGGTGAGCAGTATCATAGGCGCGAAAACGACTACTTTTCCCCGGAAACCTTGCTGAGGCATGCTAAGAGGTGTGATAATGGGAAGCTACCTAGCGACAGCAACGGCCGCACCGTCAAAGCAGACAACTGGTTCAGTCCTGGGGACAACGTCCGCTTTCGGGATCCCGCACGTGCCGCCGTCAAGTACCCTCAATATCAGCACATTCCTGCTGACCAGACCTTTGGCCATGACCTGAATATTTTCCGAATCGTGTCTATGAAGAGCCAATTCACTGTCCGCTGGCAGGATCTCGGCGTTACAGTCGAGGATGGCGCTTCTTTGCACAAATTTGTTCCTCCGCGGGACGAATTTTGGCCAGGTTCCTTTGTCACTTTGAGGGAGGGGATTGAATATACAGACATGCCTAGGGACGCGGGGCATGGACCCTCCCCCGGCATTTTTGAAGGCTGCAGTTGCCGTATGCTTTGCCTGAAGAAAACCGGCGTGGTACAGGCTGTTGATAGCCGAGAAAGGATAGCATCTGTTCGTTGGTACAAAGAACCGGATATCCGATTGCTGCATGGCGGGAGTATGTGGGAGCCTTCCTCTGTTTTGGGAGAGCTTTGTGACCAGCCTACCGAAGTTTCCCTGTACGAACTAACCTCGTTCCCTGGGTTGAGCCGACCGTTGAATGATCTCGTGATTCTTACTCCGGAGAAGATCCAACAGTCAGTCATAGCGTCAGCGGATATGAGTCGCGCACCGGCAGTCGCTGGCCCGACTGTGCTCAACATGCTGGCCCCGCTCACATTCTCCAAGACCTGTTCATTCCTTCAGTACATAAGGAACAGATTGGCAGGAATGGACTGGTTCAAAAACTCCGTCGAAATCGATTCGACCCCGCTTCCGGCCCGACACAGCATTCAGCGACAGCATATGGGCGTAAAGGGGCCAGCTGACTTCGTTGGTCACGTTATTTCCGTTGATATCGACGGCACCGTCACCGTGCGGCTAGTGGCGCTCGATGAGTGCCGTGATGTCCGTGTTCCCCTGGAGAAAATTCTCCTGATAGTCGATTATCTGCCCGCATTGTCTCCGCTGGCACTTCCTGGAATGGATGAGATCAATGTCTTCGATCCCTTTGGGCCCTTTGGGGGTATTGGGCCGGAACCCCCAGTCCCTGACTTCCATGACTTTGATGGCCTAGATGACGCCTGGATTGATGACGAGCTTTCTGCTGATATGTCTGTTGGTGCGATTGCTCCGGATATTGAGCACCGGCTCGATGATGACAGCGCCGATGATTCGTGGGAGACGGAAGACGATCTTTACGAGGACGAAGATATGCTCGACGACGATGATATGCCTGACCTTGAGATGACTGTGCCTGCCGGCAGACCCTATGTTATTGCGAACGGCCCTGAAGTAGCTGAAATTCATCATCCTACCGGACCTGACGGATCTGACTCGGATGAGAACGGGGATACTCCAAAGGACGCAGGTCAAGCCGGCGGCGAGAATACTAAACTGCCCAATCCCAAATCTAACCAGCCGCCGTCGTGCCCTGAGAACTTTGCGATTATGGACAGCGACCCAGCCTCCGATCATCGCTTTCTTTCTAAGCCCGCCTCAGAGAGTTCTGGGGTACGGATCAAACGAATCCGGAAAGAATACAAAATCCTGGCGTCTTCACTTCCTTCCGGAATCTTCGTGCGGTCATGGGAATCTAGACTCGACCTTTTCCGGGTGCTGATTATTGGTCCCCAGGGCACTTCGTACGAATACGCACCGTTCGTTATTGACTTTCATTTCCCAGATACTTACCCCAGTGCACCGCCAGAGTCGTATTTTCACTCATGGACGAACGGGCTGGGAGTGATCAACCCGAATCTGTATGAAAATGGCACGATCTGCCTCAGTATCTTGGGCACATGGCCTGGCAAAGACGTGGATGAGGGCTGGTCCTCTATCAAGTCTACGGTGTTGCAGGTTCTCGTTTCAATCATGGGTCTGGTACTGGTGAAGACCCCGTTCTACAGTATGACCCCTGACACCGTGTTTGGTACGTTGATACATTGCAGATGAAGCCGGTTACGAAGCACTCGCCGCTGAAGGCGGTAGACGCGTCGAGTCGGGCCAGTACACGGAGAAGATATTTTTGCTGGCACGAAATTTCATCAGGCATGCGCTTCCCAATCCGGTAGCAGGGTTTGAGGACGTCCTCTCCTGGAACTACCTCGCGAGCCCAGTGAAGGATGACAAGACGGAGCGCCCGCGGTTGCTGCGCTTGGCCATTGACAGCGCCCTTTCGATGATCGAGCACCACAACAACACGGCTGGGAAGGCGTCTGAGGATGCGGCGTCGCCGTTTGTCTCCCGGCTCAGTCTGGGGGCTGTAGTGATGCTTCGGAAACACGTGGCTGCGCTGGAAGAGGTGGAGACGGATTCTGATGGTGAGATTTCTTAGTATGGCTGGGGTTTCTCTCTGTTTCTGCCTGATCTAGTAATACCTGGCTTCAGCCACAATATAACAGCAACAACAACAAAAAATAAAATAAAATAAAATAAATATAAAAATATAAAGAAGAACAAGAAGAACAAGAACAAGGAAAGGAAGAAGTAAATGGCATTAGAAATACTTTCTACCGACAAAAAAGGCAAACATTCCCAGCCCTAAGACACCAATAACAGTCGTAATTGGCCGCTCTACCAAGCAGTTTTCGATAGATTCCAGGATATGAGTGTAAATGATGCGTGATTAAGATTTCGGAGGTGAGAACTCTAGATCGATGGAGTCCAATGCTTGCAGGAGACTTTGGGCGCTGCGAAACTTTCCGTCCCAACAGCCTTCAATAATCCAACCAAGCCAGATATCCTGTGTGCTTGGTAAAATCTCTCTCTCTGGCCAATAAGCTCGGCCGTCGGTAGGGGAGTTATCCTTGAAGAGGTCGACTTCACACTTATTGCCAGTCACGACTTCATAGAAGACTGTCCCGAGGAGGCCGATATCAATGCGCGTCGTAAATCCATTTTCATCCGCAGTTTCCATATTGGCATCCAATGCGAGGAGAGAGGCTTCTGAGAAATCGCATATTTTAAGGGATAAATCAGAATCAAGAAGGAAGTTTCGGCTAGCGATGTCTGCGACAAGCACACGTCTGTCATGGATATATCCTAGTGTGCGCGCCATGTCATGAAACCATGCGAGTTGGAGCTGATGAGAAGGTCGATTGTTCGCTATATAACTCCGAAGTTCTCCATTCGCCATATAAGCAAGTTGCGTGGCTTCTATTGAAAATCCAATACAGCGGACAATACCGTCGGATCTATTATCTTCGGGACTTTGCAAGCGGCGATAAATATCTTGTTCATGTCTAACGCTTTCAGTATTCACTTTCACGTCAGAGACTGAGCTCCAAAGATATCTTAATGGCGTTTTGACGGCCAAGCCATTTTGAAGCAAAACCACTGCGGAGCCTCCACACCCGAGAACCTGATCCTCAGGGATTGAATCGCCGTGAATGTCAAGGAAAGGGGAGGACATTGCGAAAAAGAAGGAAAAGCAGTTGGATTGAATTGATCACAGATCAAAGAGTTCGCACGGTGTCTTAAATACAGCCTTCCCCGGTCACGTGATCCTCTTCTATCATTGTTCCAGACCATTCCTCCGTCGCACTCTGGTGTGATCCATACTTTCCTCCATTTTCGGCGTCGATTCCACAGGTACTCACATTCTATCTGTAGATTACATGCAGGGAATATTTAGGGGATACAGAGTACCACAGTAAATAAAGACGGTGAAACAGGCAGAGGTGCAGAGTTGGTCGTTAGGGCTATCCGTTCCTTATCGATAACAGTCTTGTCCTCTTTCATCTCGTCTCGCCATCTCCTGTCTATCCATTGACCCTGCTGCTTCTGTCCGTGTCCAATTAATTCCTTTAAAGGAGCCTGTGCTCATCCTCTGCGGTCCTCTCTCTCTCTTATCTTCTGTCCCTCTGCTACTGTCTCTGACAGCGTCACCACACCCAGCGAAAATGGGCACCTATCGCGTTGGTGAGTATTCCTGCTTATATCGCTCCCTGATCCTGGGTCTTTTCCATTCTCCGGTGTATTATTCGCTCTGTTTCATCGTCCCCTCATCCTGCAGCTTCCTCGGATCCATCAACAGAGCACTACTAAACAGTACATGGCCAACCCAACCCACGCTAACACCCGCCACCAGAGGAGGCAACGAGCGGCCGCGCAGGATGCCAGAACAAGGAATGCAAGGACCAGAAGGTCAAGATCCAGAAGGGGGAGCTGCGCTTTGGCTCGTGGGTCGAGAACGAGAAGTACCAGAGTTTTACATGGAAACACTGGTAGGTAAGCTCCAATACACCCCTCCCGCCCCGCTGGCTGGGGTGGGTGGTTCCAATCGGTCGGGCGCTTGCTCTGACCATATTATGCAGGGGCTGCGTGACTCCCAAGCAGTTCAACAATATTGTCGAGAGCCTGGAAGACGCTGGCATGGAGGCGAAGGATCTGGATGGCTTTGAGGAGCTCTCGGAGGAGAACCAAGAGAAGATCGTCAAGGCTATTGAGGCGGGTCATGTTGATGATGCCGACTGGAAGGGTGTATGCTATGCCATGCTATTCTTCTAATGCGAAGGTGTACATGCTAACTGATTTACACAGGATGTGGAAATGAACCGCCCCGGCAAGTCCGGGTTCCGTGTTCGCGGCGGCGCAAAGAAGGATTCTGCTGCCAATGCCGCTGCCGAGGTGTGTTACTCCGCTCTTCGAGCACCCACCTACCGAGCTATGCTAAGAAACAGGCCGACGAGCCCGAGGAAAAGCCCAAACAGACCAAATCCAAGAAGCGCGCAGCCAAGGCAGACGAGGATGAGGGCGAAGCGCCCAGCGCGAAGAAGAACAAGAGGGGCACTCGTGCGAAGAAGGCCGCTGGAGCCGAGGATGATGGAGAGGACGAGGACGAGGCCGGCTCTGAGGAGGAGGAGAAGCCGGCGCCCAAGAAAACCCGCACGACCAGGGCCTCGGCGGCTGGTAAGTCTGAGAGGCCTGCTCGCAGGACGAGACAGAAGAAGCAGGCTGCTGAAGATGAGGACGGGCACGACGGTGAGGGCCAGAGCGACGAGCCTGTTGAGGAGAAGCCCAAGCGCGGCGGTCGCAAGAGAGCGGCCAAGTCGGGCTAGACGCAGCGGCGGTTCTTCGCTGCTATCGTTCTGCACGACTGCATTCAGAGCATTTGTTCGGCCTGGTTCTCTCTGTTTTTATTGTAGTTCTGTCTGGTCTTGTGTTTTTATGTCTGTTTCCTGAGGTCTCGGTGCATCTGTCTGATTTCGTCGGCGTGTAGGGATACCAATTTGAGTCTAATCAGAGCCGCAACTACAGCAAGTAACAAAATGAGGCCCATTCTCGTTCCTATTATTATCCAATATCATACGACTGCATATATCAACCAACCATCAAGAGCGGACTATAACCAGAATGGAGATCGTTCTGTTCGTCGAAGCATTCAGTTCAACAATAACCCGAACAAGGAGCGGAGCGGCCGTAGCCAACACGCTGGTTGTATAAAATGACAACCAGCCTCGCAGAACGCGAGCAATGCAATGCAAAGACACATACTTGCCATCCGACTGGAAATCCTTCTGCCAATTTGCGGAGTCGATATTTCTCCCTGCTGCTGCGATGCAATTTAGACCATCATAGGAGGCCGCTTGCTGAGATCTGCTTAGCCAGTATACAAAAGGTTAGCAGATTCAAAGCGAGACAATTTTATCTCTGGCCCTCATCACCAAGATCATCCAGGTGATTGCACATCGCCACAAACAGATCGAAGTAGAACTGATGCCCGGCCTCCATCTCCAACTGCATCGTCCCACTAGTCTTGAAGATGCCACGACAGCGGATGATCATGGCCAGGTAGTGCGCGCGCAGCCGCGACTCCGAGTCCGGCGTGTGGTCGTACGCATACCGCGCCGAGCGCAGGATCACGTCGACGGGGATCCGGCTCTGGAGGCCCTGCTTGCGCAGCGCAAGCGCCTTTAGCTCCTCCAGCCCGTACTTCTCCGCCGCGCAGTACACGACCGAGTCCCGCAGGATGACGGCGCCGGCTCCGCGGTGGTGGATTGTCGGTGCGCTGGGCCCGCGCCCGCTACGGCCCTCGCCGTTCTCGAGCTGCCACCGGTTTCGGTCGGGGTTGTGCACCAGGCGCGGGGAGTAGTCGCCTTTGTATAGGAACTCGAGAATGCAGGAGAAGATCTCTGGTTCCCTGGGGATGTTAGGGTTGGTTTGGTTTGTGAATAGGAAGTGGAACCCACTCGTCAGGCAAATCGACCCTTTTCGTGCCGTCTGCCAGAAACTGGTCTGCTATTGCGGCGCAGAAGAAGGGCGAGCGCGAGAGGACGTCTTCATGGGCAGCGAAGATACGCTGCTCGGGGCCCACGATCAGGGTGATGATAGGGCTGGTGAGCAGACTAGATCACATCAGTCTATTTCCCCAGTTGCATGTCCATAGATCGACAACTCACTTCCCCAACGACTCATCCAGACTCTCCTGCAACTTCACCTTCGTCCGCTCATCGTACTTCTTCCTAGCCGGCTTGACGGACTTTCCCGCGCGGCCTTTCGAAGTCGAAGTCCAAGAGCGGCGGAACATGACGTTGCAGTCGGAGGACTCGCCGTGGAACGAGGCGAGCCAGAGATCGACCTCGGGGCAAATGAGCGACTGAGCAGGCACGGACGCAGAAAGGAGTGGACAGGCCCGCTGGAACAGGTTGACGCTGCTAGACCATGCGCATGGCATGACCTGGAGTCCTGGAAGCCTGTCCAAGAAGCGCTTCTCCTCGCAGTCGGAAGTCTTCAGTCATAAAGACCGTGGGACGGGAGAAGAAGCACGTCCTAGGAATCAGGCTTGTGTACAAGAACCGGGGGATTCACGTAGCTAGACGGTCGACTCTGGGCGTAGAGAGAAGAAGAGAGGAAGAGAAGGAGGGGAAATTTATATGACTGTATGCAGGTCATGTGATGGCAGGCATCAGGCTGGATGGCGATGCATATATTCGAGTCATGTCCTACAAGTCGCTACAGGCACCAGCAGAATGCATAGTTAGAGAGAATACTCCGTGCGCCTACTACCAGGCCAGCAGTTTCGACAGTTCCATATATTCGAGCTATACCAAAAACCATTTACAAATCCAGTCAGACCGGTTATGTTGGATAACCATCTGGTATGTGCAACAACAGAAGAACAATAAGGAGTCCTGCTCCTTCTCGAGTCATCAAGCCAGGTGACAAACGGTCACAGAATGCCGCACCCTGCAAGGCCCAGACTAACACCAAAGCTCTGGAAGTGTCCACTCGTCACCCCAATCATGCCGTTTCCTGCGGAGCACGTCAAGTCGCGCTGTCCCTCGCACTCGACGCAGGTTGCTTTGGTCCCGGAGCTATAGTATTCCTGCGGTCGCCTTGTTAGCATCGGCTCTTATCCAGATGGACCGCGACTTACTGTGCCGTAATGCTGGAAGTTATAGGGCACGGTCACGTACATGTTCTGGTGGAGCATTAGCATATCGCAGTTGAAATCTGCTAAAGGCAAACCTACAGGGACACCATCGGCTGCATTGTTCCCGCGGTTCAAAGTGCCCTTCAGAGAACCCCCGAAATCGGCAAATGCCGAGTTTCCAATGGGAAAGGCCGCCATCGCATTGCTGATGACTTCCTTGTCCGGGAAGTTCTGCACGAGAGCGATATACGACAGATAGGTGAGGGAGCCTCCGAGGGAATGGCCAGTGGACTCGAGCGTGTAGTCCGGATACTTGGCCGCCAGCGCCTTGACCTCGGAGATCACGTCGTCGTGAACTGACGACCATGGGCCGTAGACACCCTCCATGACCTCGGCACCGGGTGGGAACTCAACTCCGGACAAGGACGGGGTGACGAGAGTGGTGTCAATGTCGTTGAGGATATCGGTTACTATGAAAGTTAGAAGCCGCTTTTACATGTTATAGGGTCACTAACAGGTTGTTGAGCCTCTCATCGCCACCGTGATCCTCTTCTTCGAGTTGGAGTATCCCACATACCCCTGTTTCTGTGAGTCTGGGCCATGCATATTAGGGTTACCATCTACCTGAGTGTCAGTCAAGAGATCGTCGATCTTCTTGGTGATGGTAACATCAAAAGCTTGCCCCACGCAGCCGGTATAGGCAGCAGAAGAAAGCTGTGCCGCACGATGAAGCTCCGGCCAAGCAGATGGAGCTGGGGCTAGTCAGTTACCGTGGATGGGACAGAAGCGCCAGACAACGAACCAGGGGTCGATCTGGAATTCAAAGTTGGGATCCCAGACACCTGGGGAGCCAGAGAAATTGTCGCAATGACGGCGCCGACTTTGCCAAACAGCATTTTGATGCAATTTTATTCGGAAACTGTCCACCCTCACCAGTCCGGCGAGCCATTCTTATAGAGGCGGTCTACTCAACTGCCGTGCCGAATGCCTCGGTAGCCATCATCTTGATGCACTAGGTCCGATGGGTTGGTACTGCAAAGCGAGTATATCATGGACATTATACATCGGAGGTATGTCCGTTCTTGTGACATGCCATATTCATGCGGTCGGGACCATGGACTAGCAGAGTATGTGTGGTTGGAGCACAGCACCTCTGTCCACTCAGATATCAGCCATAACTCGGTATGCAACTGCCGTACCTATCGGTATTTGGGGTGCAGGCCCAGGCATTTCAAATACCGGAGATTCTTCTGTAGAATGAGCGGGGTTGAAGCCATGTCGGAGTCTTCCTTGCAGAGTCTGGGGCTATTGTCACGGTCAAGAAAAACCATTGCTGGAGTATTCAGCGCCATAGCCCGAATCAAGCATTTTGCATTCTCTCGTACCTGATTGCGGGTCTCCTTTTTCCGCCAGTCAACGCTCAAACGGTGCGAAGTAGTACGTACGTGCTGCCTTGAAGCGCCTGGTGCCATCGACGGCGAGACCATACCGTCGAAGTCAAACGAGGCCCACTGCCATCTTCAAGTTTAGGGTGGTTTCGGATTGAAACAACATGGGCTGGGTACGTACTTCAGGCATTTCGTTTCGAGGGAGAGTCGACGAGTCAGTTCTCCGCATCGACGTTCTCCACAGATCGGAGCGCGAACCGTGGCCGTGCACTGTGGCGGTGTGTCTAGTTGTGGCTGGTTTGAGTGACTAAGCACATGACATCATCGGATCGGAAAATAGCAGCGGCTTTGTTTATGCCATTCACCAATAGGCTTCGTCCTTCAGCCGCTCTCGTAACCGGCATGCGTCCTCCAGATGGTTCCCTGACATTTTCCTCTTCTCGTACCTTGCGAGATTGGAAAACGAGAGCATATCTCCATGAGCCATTCCTGGTCTTCCAGCTACCTCCAATATGCGTCGGTTCAGCCAAATAAACTTCGCCCGGCGCGCTTCGCACCTTGAACCGTCTCACGACCCAGTTTTGACCCCAGAGGACGAGGCTTACTTCCAGAAACTCACTGCTCAGCCAGACGCTGGTGACCCGGCACCGCTTCCAGATGGCAGCCTAACTACCGCCAGCCCTGTTGGGGAAGACGCTCAGAACACGCCACTGCCGCAGTCGCCCACGGAGGAAGCTAGCAAGGAGGCCGAACAGGAGAACAACAAGCCCGATGAGAAATTGGCCTCCGAATCATCAACAAGGGAGGTGTCCGCGCGGCAAAAGAAGCGGAGACCGTGGAGTCGACTATGGAGAATGAGCTCCGTGATGCACAAGGTGGCTATAACCGTTTCGGTTCGTTAAGATCAAATCTGACACCTTACATAGGACCGACATGCTTCAGATCCTACGCACGGCCGCAAATCGTCGGACCACAGCACGAAACGTTCCAGCAATGCGGATAACAAGGACACAAACCGGATGCCCCAAGACATGACTGATATCCTTGAACGACTGAACCTGTCAGCAGATGACAACCATGTGGTTTCAATCAACGAGGAGACCCAGGAACTTCTGCGCAAGTTCAAGCTCATCTTCAAAGACCTGGTCAACGGTGTTCCCACAGCATACCACGACCTCGAGATGCTGCTCGAAAATGGTAACAAACAGCTGCAACAGTCGTATTCGCAGTTGCCCGGCTTCATCCAAAAGTTGATCAAGATGCTTCCTGAAAAACTCGCCAAGAATTTCGGGCCTGAAGCTCTAGCTGCTGCCAGCGAGAAAGCAGGTACCACTGGAGCCGGCACAGAGAACATGGGGAAAACAGCCGCCGCTGCGGCCAAGATGGGCCTCAGCCTCCCCGGGTTGAAAGAGCTTGCGGGGAATCCGGCCGCGATTGTGGGAATGCTACGATCTATCATGGCTTTCTTAAAGACTCGCTTCCCTGCATTCATGGGCATGAATGTCCTTTGGTCGTTGGCACTGTTCAGTACGTTGACTTGATTGCGTCCATTCCAGAAGGGATTACATGCTGACACGATCGACTTAGTTCTCCTGTTCGTCCTTTGGTACTGCCACAAGCGCGGTCGCGAGGTACGCCTCGAGGAAGAACGTCTCGTGACGGAGACAGAGGCGGGAGAGATCAACGAGGAAGCTGGAGTGGACGAGATCCGGCCTACAGAGACTCTCACCACCACGGCACCTCCCGGCGCATCTGCCGAGGAAGTCCGCGAAGGTGTGGAGGAAGCGCAACAGAGTCGGGAGGTGGCAGTCGCAAAGACCGAACAAGAACGCAAGAAAGAGAACCGCGGTAGCTTCATAAGCCCTCCGACGCGGTCGAAATCGAAACTTGCACTCTGGTCCAAACCGAAGCCAGAGCCGGCCAGCAATATCGAACCATATCCAGGAACATGAGACTTGACACTAGCAAACTGATATACGTGGCATGTAATGGTTGAACTAAAGCATTTTCGGTTATGATACCTCTGTTTGTTTGGTTTGTTTACTTAATATAGCGCTGAACCAGCCAGACGTCTCAACGGAGCTTGCCACCGTGGGTCGAGTGGGCAAAGTTCTCCAGATGCGGCGGATAAAACAGCAAAGACGAATGATAGGAGAGAAAAAAATAATTGGAACCAGGAACAGAGATTTGCAGGCAACCGGAACCGGGTGGCTGGTATGACTGGATATGTGTCGTGTGAGCGGTATCCTGTCTGCTGTAGAGTTTGACACGAGGCGTAGAGACACATATCATCATCACCAGCCCCTCATCAATGTGTTATCAGAGGTTTATCAAAGGGAGGGGCGATCTGCAGTAGTACATATCCTGTACGTAGTAGTGGTAGTATGCTGACCTGGTTGAACAGTGACGGGTAAAGACGGTGAGTCAGTCTGAGCAACACCTCCCTGTCATGGTACCGCGCAGTACCTCTGCTTCCACCATTTTCTGCGGTGCTTCGAAGTACTGTACTGTACTGACTGTACTGACTGTACTGTATCGATGACTCCATGCAGCTCATCATGACTCCCGCCAGCCAATCACATCGCCCCATCTCAATTTCAAGCCTCGCTGCAGCCGCCCTGATTGGCTACAACCGAAGTGCGGTGAACAGAGCCCGCCAATCAGCGCGCAGCCTGCCGCCGCTCTGGCCAATCAGCGGGCCATGATCTAATGGGGCCCCACTGCCGGGAAACCGCCCGCCGGCGCTGTTCTTCTCGCCGCCGCTTTTCTCCCTGCGCTTTTCTCTTCTTCTCTCTTCCCTTCCATCTCTCCCAATTCTTCCATCTTCCCATCCGTTCTCGTTTACTCGCCCCTTGTTTCTCTTCTCAATCACCTATTCTGTCCTTCTCAGATATTGTCAGGGTTCCAGTGCCGGAATGGCTTTCGTCGAGCTGTAAATCCCTCGCTGGGGAGCATGCCCCCCCGTGCTCCCCAGTCCTGCAGCTCCGAAGTAATCTCAATTCGAACTTGACAGTATCTGTTTCTCTTTCGACGTCTGCGGCCCCGCGTCGAAATTGCCCCCAAGTACAACCTCTGAAGGAGCACTTCCACGTCCCGCCGAGGACTCGAGGTGCTTTTGTTGTGTTGTGTTCTCGAAAAGTCTGCTCTCTCCCTCCTCCCTTCCTTCCGTCGCCGACCCTCTCCTCTTCCTTCTGGACGAGTCGCAAGTATAGTCCGTTCTCTTCCCGCAATATCTGCAATCGGCGAACCTCTTACGCAATTGACCGCGAACCACGTTATCGGCTACCGACCTTTCCAAAAGCCTAAACTCCGAGAACCTAAAATCTTATCCACCGTTCAACGGCCATCGTGCGATTGCATTGGACAAAGAAATGCCTGAAATCAGCACGCTCTCCCCCAGGCGGACGCCGAAAATTTCCGCCAAGAATAATCATCTCCGGAGCCCCATGCAACACATTGGCTCGAAGAGTGTGAACGGCTCCCCGAAGATCTCGAGCAAGTCTGGATCTTTGGCCCCATTGAATGCAGACAGGAAACGAAGAGCTCCTTCAGTTTCCAGCGTCTCGTCCGTCTCATCAATTGAGCTGGGCGACGGCGACGGCGACGGCGACGGCGATGGAGACGGCGAGGGTGCGAATGGCTCTGATGACGATGCCGATGACGAAGGAGAGCCGTCGGCAGCTCGTGCCCCATCTTATGACCACCGACCAGAGAAGGCTCATAAGACGGGGCGAAAGTCCACCAAGAAAATGAAAATGTTCAATGGCGAGGACTACGGTGCTCAAGGTCGGGGGGACGAAAACGACTCGGATGGGAGTCTGGATGATATATACGCTGCTGTTGACGATATCACTGATGATGACAACGAAGACCAGGATGTTGAGAAACTAGAGGAGCTGATGATCGTGGAGTCGGAAGACGAGCATCGTGTCGGTGGCATGATGTCGGCGTCAAGTGTTGGAAATTCTAACCAATGGGCAAGTACTGGTGTCTTCGACGATCATATGCTTTTGACTGGCGCTTCCTTCTTTGATGAGGAGCAGCTTTATGGCGCCATGGATACCTTCGGCGAACCCGGCGAGCTCGCCAGCGAAGCTGCTCCGGAGACTCCGGTGCCGCGTCATGTCCATTTCGAAAATGAGGCCGATTCTTCTTCCGACAGCGACTCACATACGGAAGACGAAATCCCAAGTGATTTCCTCCATCAGGATAGCTTGGACCCTCAGCTCCGTCGTATGATCGAGAACGACAATGAGGCTACCGGCAAACGCCGCCGACAGTCGGACGAAACTTTCGGCGACGCCGACTACGGCCGTGGGAACATCTACCACGCAGAATCTGACGCCGTCTCCGAGGGCTCGAGCGGCTACGAGAGTATGCTTGCGTCTTGTACACTCCACCGGACCTGGTTGCTAACTCACTCCAAGCCGATGACGGCGAGACTACAGACGAAGACCTCCCTCCTCCTGCGACCATCACCCACCCGCGATCCATCCTCCGTCGTGACTCCAGTGCCTCGTTGCCGCCCATTGAGACTGACCAGGTCGAGTGTCCCCAACGTCGGCGAGGGCCGGTCATGGGTACTTTTGTTGCCGACCCCAGCAAACCGGTCGCTTTGGTGGACGGCAGCGGAAAGCATCTCGTGATTATCCCTTCTTATGCTTCGTCTCGTCACGATTGGCTGGAGTCCGCCACAAACAGCATATCCGGCACTGCCAACAATAGCCCGCGGACTGCGACGATGCAGCTCGTTGATGAGAGCGATACCGATGCTCTTACGTCGCCAAATCAAGGAGACCTTGGCCCGATGCTCGCATCCGGTGCTAATCTCATGATGACGGCTCTTGGGAACGACATCACTCCGGGGGGTCAGGTCATGGGCCCACCCGAAGCATTCTACCCGTCGCGTGATCTTACGATTGATAGCTCTTTTGAGGATGACGACGACGACGATCCGGAAGAGTCCTTGAACGTCGACGACTTCATCGACTTTGGAAATGGCTCGTCTGATGAAGAGATGGAAGAGAAAGGCTTTGAGAGCGATGCGCTTACGTCACCCGTGGCCCCTTCGAGCATCCAAATCGCAGACGGCACGCCGACGCCTAACCGTTGCGCGGAGCCACAGCAAGGCAGCAGTGCCGAGCGCTTCCTGAACCATCTCGACCAGGGGATTGTTACGGCATTCCGTCGCAATCACAACCGATACCAGACGCTGCTGCGTCTTCCTCACCACCGCGAATTCATGCCGGCAAATTCACCCGCACGACCGGCCAGCGTCTTCCGGAATGCCAGGCATAATGACCCGCGCACACCTCCGCGGAAGCGCAAGGCCAACGGCTATGCGGGCGGAGAGGCTGTCCGGCGAAAGCTTATGGATGCGCATCGCCGCAGCCAGCTCCCTTTTTGAAGCGTCTCCTGCGACTCCCTGTTGGGTTGCAAGATGGGACTGCAATACCACATATTATGAACTCATGACATTCAGATGATGAACGACCGCCATAGAGTAACGGTTTTGTTTCTCAGTCTATGTTACTAGCAGAGACAGACCCTTGTGGGTGCTACAAGCAGAGCGCGAAGCTTCTGCAAACGGACTGTCGGCCTGTCACGATACATCTAGAGCAAGATTCGGGCGGGAGACACCAGATCAGATTCGGATCTAGATGAAGAAGGGCTACTGGTGGAGTACTTGACGAGTAAAAGTTGATGCCGTTTATTGGAGTTGGGTTTCCTTTGTTCTTGTTGGAGTGCTGGGGGCGTCGTAATCTATGTCGATTCATCTGATACCAAGGGGTTATGGTGTCTCTGTATAGGGGCTGTGAGGTGTCAGTATAGGAATGAGCAATAAACTTCTTCATTGTTATCCGTTCACTTGGAGTATGGGAGACTTGATGATTGCTCTCTTAGGGCCCAGTCGGGCGTCTTTCAGCCACCCAACTGCCTTCCTGCATTCAATCAATGCACGAGTACGACTTGCAACTCCAGCCCGTGTAAGCCCTTCTCGGGCTCCAGAGGCACGTTCTGGCTTCTCATTCTCATTCTCTGCTTATTGTGACCCTGCCGCTCGGCGAGACCGTTGCGTGTCAGCTGGTGCTATTTTTATACCCAGATAGTTCGCGCGGTGTTTGAGATGCCAGACAACGGCGGCAGTGGGCCTCCGCCTGTTGAGCTTACTACAATGTACTTAAATCATGTACCCAGCTTGTAGCGAGTCAATTCAGATTTAGAAAGCCCGCAGACACCTCGAGGCAATCGGACAGCCACTCGGTAGCGCACAAAGAACAGAAAGAACCTCTCGACACGCCATGCCCGAGTGGTGGCGGGTGCTTCCATGCAGCCACATGCTGGTCTTCGTTTTTGTGTCGTCAATGGCAGGCAGTCTTTTGGCAGGACTGGATCAGGAACAGCCTGAGGTCAGATCCAACTATTCTTGGAATGGGCCTATGTCCGTCTTCCTATGGCTCAGTCCAGCCATCTTGGCGGCTTTTTCTGGGGCGTAAGGCGGCGGCCTGGCCAATTATTTAAAAATATAGCATACTCTGCGCAAATAGCAGCAGCAACAGGGCTGGTTGGTGGATTCGAGTGCCAGCGAGACGCCGAGTTAGGGCTGGGATTAGTCATGGCACCTCTTCCACCTCAACTCTTCTGTGTTTCTGCTTCCTTTCCTCATCAACACTCTCCAGCCTCTGGTCGCAGTTTCAGCCTTCATCATCCTTTGACTGGCTACCCTTCGCGCTCGCCCGCCAGTCCCTGCACTAGCCGAGAGCCACCATTGGCGGTCCTTTGTCTCCATCGGAGCGTCAGGACTCAGGATGTCTTACTATCCTTGGTCTCGTTCCTGCCAATGGAACCCTCCTGCACTCATGGGTAGCCCGGCTGGCTGACTGTTTTTGTTCGCGCCATCCTTTCTATCGCTTACGAAAGAGACGGAGTCTTAAGAACCCTTGGCCTCCCAGGATGCTCTTTTCCCTGGAAAGTTCCTTTGCTTCAGGCTTCTCCTGTTTTCCTTTCTTGTCTCGATCAAAACACTCTTTCGGTTCATTCGTTTCTACAGTCTTTCCTATGACTATTATTGTCGCTGGTGCCGATAATAATAATCCCCCCATCGTCTGCTGAGTCTCGTTCGACTGTCTTTCGTTAACTCCATCTTCTACCATGAGGGTGACAACTGCAGCTGCTTTGACATGCCTCCTGGCCGTTACCCGCGCCCATCCCCCCGGCAATGTATGTTCCCGTGCGGGCTGGTCGGCTCTTTACTGACAGTGGTAGGTCTGGGTCACCGACACATGCTTTCCTGTTCCGGACAACACGGACAATGAGTGCACTGAGAAGCAAAGCCAAGGCTTCGACTGGTCCGGCCTTGCTGCCGGGCCTTTCTCCTCGTATGGTGGCCTCGAATTTTCCGGATTCACCTGCTCTGTTGGTCCTGGCAAGTGGAATAGTACGGTGAGTCGGACCACCGATGCTTACGGACTATACTAACGTCAACAGGAGAAACTTATTAAGGGAAAACTCTCCGGCAGTTCTGGGCCATCGATTTCTTGCGGCCAGGGTGAATGTGACTTCTCCATCTCCGACTTGTATCTGTCGACCTCCACGAAGACCGATGTCAACATTGTCTATGGCATGCCGGAAGGCTCTACATGCAAGAGCGTCGCGTCTTGCTCGCCGAAGAAGACCCATATCACCAACGAGCAGTGCGGTGGTGCTACCTCGGTTAGCTTTCAGCTGCCCGATAACAGTGAGGTTGATGGGTGTGACCTGCAAATCCACAGCATTAACTTTGACTGCTCGCCCGCAAGCGCTCCTCCAACTTCTTCGGGTAACCAAACCAGCGTCAGTCCAGTTACGTCGTCTTCTCTTATCCATTCGCCGTCTACATCGTTTGGGATTATCAGGAGATCTACGCCGGCGGAGACAACTTCGTCGAGCAGACCAACCGAAACAGGGGCCAAATCAGCTCCGTCGACGTCTCTTACCCACCCGCCGTCCTCGTCTGAGGCTGTTGGAACGTCTACGCCTGAAACAACTTCCTCTTCCCCAGTCCTTCTGACTACCTCCACCGTGTACGCTACAAAAGAAATCACCATAACCAGCTGCGCGCCTCCGGTTGTCAGCTGCCCAGCCAGCTCGACCACTGTGGTGACTACCACTGTTCCTGTTTCGACCACCGTGGGCCCTGTCACTGAGACTGAGACTTTGCCGGCCACTCCTCCGTCGTCAGTAGCTCCGGTGTCAACATCGACTCCTCTGATTAAGACTCCTGGAAGCACTCCTGACACTCCTGACACCCCTGACACTACTGGCACTACTGGCACTCCTGGCACTACTGGCACTCCTGGCACTACTGGCACTCCTGGCACTACTGGCA
>RAQS01000163.1:0-39515 GCA_003698115.1 Aspergillus sp. HF37 | reverse complement strand
ACTACATACAGCGCTACGTCACGTGACGTAGCGCTCCCATGCTGACATAATCAGGAACCGGCCTGGCGATCCTAACAGCTCTGCACCTCAGGGAAACCCCCCCCCCTTCGATTAGCTGTACAATGCTAGACACGTACAACCAACTTGCTGTACTACGCCGCCTTTAGTACTACGCAACATCTGGCTCACGATTGCTAGAAACAAAAACATCTCGACACTAAGGCCAGTCGATGTCGACTTCTGGTCTCGGTTAAGCTCAAGGGAGAGAGCAAGAGCGTAAACTGCCGACCCTCTTCACGACCCTTGTTTTTTTCGAGTGTAGTAGCCCGCCAGTACTTGAGTGAGAAGTTTTCTATGTACCGGATAAACTATCCTTCGAGGTGTTAGCATCGCTATCGACTTTGTATCAGTATTGAGCTTGACCCACCAGTACGCGATAGGGATCGCGAGAATTATCGCCCTCCTATCAGCTAGGGCTCGTTATCAAGAGCGTCCTCGCGTCCCTAACGACCGTATTCCCGGCATTCTAAACTGTAAAGTCTGGCTCCTTAAGCCGGCGTTTTGTCGGCTTCGGCACCTTTTGGGTACTCAGCAAAGTCTCGTGAATAAATTGCAAGTAAATCCAGACTGTTAGAGACGGCTTCCCTTTGGTCGAGACGGTATCCTGTGTACGACAGGACGAGGCAGGAGTGTCGGTGTTATAGGATTCAGAGCGATGGAGGAGCAACACATCGAGGCTTATGAAGTATTGCAGAAACCTGTAGTGAATGATTGTTGTGCGTTCTGTACACCTCGTAGCCTAGCAGATTCGCAGGTAATTAGCACATTACAGATTCCTCAGCATATATAGAAACGTCTAACGCCATATATAACCGTCAACATCCTCCTCCTCCTCCTCCTCCCCCTCCGAGCTTTCCTCGAATACGTCCCCAAAGAGCTCTCTCCTGGCCTCCTCTCCGAAATTCTCCTCGATAAGAGATTCGATGTAGGGACGGTGGATAGGCTAGTTGCTGCCTGGTCTGACCTGTGGGTAACCTTCAACATCAGGACACAAGTCTGGACGTCATTCAGGAACGAGATGACTTATGCTTTAAACCACAGCCTTCCGTGCGATCCACAGAAGGCCGAGTACAAGTAGAGAGCCGGGAATATAGCAGGTTTCGGAAGTGGCGGAGGTCTGCCAGGCGTTGAACAGTTTCTCGTGCTGCGTAGGGCTGCTGACTGTCACACCTAGACTATATATCCCGTAACATTGAACTTGTTCGGCACTCTTCACACTCTTTGTTAACACCGCGATATCCTTCACTTTTCTTTGATACCACCAGCAATGGCACACCCATTTCCCCAGAAATTCCTCGACCATGTGGGATTGGGCGACTGGAAGCATCAATTCTCGGCCCTACCCTAGCCGGCCGGCCGGAGAACTGTTAATAACGATGGACGCATCCTTAGCTCTCAAGGGAGAGGCACCTATCCTCGTATAGCCCAACTATCGGACGGCTCAATCCTATCTTCGTTTACACGCCGCGAAGAAAACCAGCGTGTTCTCCAGATCGCTAAGAGCACCGACGGCGGGCGGTCCTTTACCGATTTCGCTGAAGTGATCCGAGGGGTGGGCGGCGACGTTGATAATATGTATCTTCTTGAGGCATCTCCGTTAATAGTCCTCGCCGCATTCCGCAATCACGATATTGTATCTAGCGGCCCTACACACTTCCGCGTTACAGTCTACGGGTCCTCGGATAACGGCAAATCCTGGGGGTTCCTCTCCCACGCCGTTGAGAAGGATGCGCCATTCGGACTCTGGGAGCCTTTTATGCGGCTGGGGCGCGATGGAGAGGTTCAACTAACCTACTCCCAAGAGTTCGCCCCAGATAACCAGAGAACTATGAGGCTCTTTCGCACGATAAGGGGAGGACCTGGTCTAAGCCAGAATGCATCGAGGGACTCAGACCGCAGGAGAAGCTACGCGATGGTATGAATGGGATCGCTCCGACGACCGATAATGGCCATGACGCTTTGGTAATGGTCATTGAGACGACAATATATGGGACGTTAAACATAGAAGCGGCCGTATCCTACGATGACAGAGCAAGCTGGCGTTATCGCTACGAGGTCTACGTTCCTACGCGTGGTCATAATGCGGGATCACCGCAGATAGCATAGTGGCCGGACGGCTCGTTAGCTATTCTATTTATGACCGACGAAGACTCGCGAACGGTGGAATGGACAAAGCATTCGGCGATTAAAGTAGTCTTCGCGGGCCCGCCTCACGGCGGAAAGCTGCACTAGACTCCGCCGATTACAGTATGCCCGAAGGCTAGTAGCTGGCCGGGGGCCATGATCGTTAATCATCACACTATTTTGGCAACCTATGACTGTGATGGACCACGTGGGAGAATAATTACCTGGCATCCTAGTGGTCCTTTGGGCTCGTGAAACGTCGCTGTTTGTGTGGGCATCTTTTGCAAAACTGCCGTCGTTGAGGCCGTGGGAGTTGGCATGCTTTAGTGCGCCTGGGAGGCATTATAGATATTGGTTCTGGTGAACGAGTTGAGATAGTAATAGAAATCTCCCTCCCATCCTCTTCTGCGTCTCCTTTCAAATGGCCCCACCCCACCACTTCCCCGGTTACTTGGCTATATTGCCTCCGGTTCTGAACCCACCTTTATGGCATGGAAAGAGATCTTATTGCCCAAAGGCTCCCACCTGTGCTCTTTGGAGACATACGGTCATCTCGGAAGCGTCTCTCTGCCATCATGATGCATCCATGGTTAACATTCCAAGTAGTATTAGACGTCTTGCGGACGACGAGGTATGTTTTAACACCTAGGCCATAGGTTGAAGGTGTACGGGTCTGGACGGCGAAGGGAGCTATGCGACTAGTCCGATAGACCCGCGCTAAAGAAGCCAGCAAGCCTCCTCGATAGCTCGAGCAAGACATTCAGTCAGTCCAAACTGCATTCTTAATAAGAGTGATATCATCGACTATCGGCTATAGGGTTATTGAGCTTTCATAGGAGTTTCGAACCGGATGGTTATTTGCAAACTTCCTTAGCAAGCGAAATAACACAATTTAGGAAGACCCCTGTGAGGATGCACGCCGTGGCTTAAACCCAACATTTCTTTTTTTTATGTTATCAAGTCGCTAAATGGTGAACAGACTCGCAAGAATATGTGTATTCGAAACTAGAATATGTCCTGGCGTCATCATGATAATTCCTGACAATTCCAGAGTACCCGCTTCAGAGGGTCTTTTTCGCATTGGTAGTAGGACCTCTCGCTCAGAATTGTTGTCCAAAACGACTGAAGATACAGAATCGGGCAATGCCAATCTTAACGGCAGTGGCATACTGGAGAATCTCCCGCCTGAAACTGTTGTACGTCCATACGAAGGAGTGCAACAGGTTCCATGAAGTCTTCGGTCGAGAATATAGCCGCCTAGAAAGCGACCAGACTGGAAAGACGAGTGATATGTTAGTATTCACTGAGGTAGACGAGCCGAAATTCACTAGGGATTTCCTTAGTCCCACTGAGAAGTCAGCCTAGCCACGAGCATAGCGAGTATGGCTACAACCATCGCTGCAACTGCAGTTGTTGTTTCTGTATCCATACCTGCACTTCTCAGGAGTCGTGATCATTGGAAGTCGTTGGTGACCACGAGCAAGGCTGAGAGCCCCATTCACGGGTCGTTCTGTGGCTGAATTAGGGCCACTTGGATGCAGTCGAGTAAGCTAGCACGAGGCTGTCAGACAAGTCCTTGTCATTTATTATGCAAATACCCATTATTACGGCCCTATCTGCCATATGAACCACTCGGACTCCTACCACGCTTGACCCTCACTCACACAGTCCATATATTTCTCAAGCCCCCGCTCCTGGTGCCGGTCCCAGCTCTCCTGCCACAACTCAGGGCACCGCGCCAGCTCCTCCATCACCGGACCGAAGAACGTGTACCGCATGTCCACCATCATGTTCACGTACAGCTCGTAATTCTCGATCGATCGGTTGAGCACGTCCCAGAGCCCGATCAGATGCCGCGACAGTTGATTCCCTGCCGGCGGTATCGTCTCCTGCACGATCTGCCGGTTGTAGATGCGGAGGAACATTGTGTAGATGTACGAGTCGTAGAGTCCGAGAAACGTGCTAAGTAGCTGCCGTTCCAGGGAGCGCGGTTTCTTGAGGTGCCTTTCGTCATCAGTTGGGGGGCCATGAGCTGCGAGCTGAACTTGCCTTACGACAACCTGCGCCATGCGTCTGTAGCGAACCCACATCGAAACTTGACGATCCTTGGCGACTTCGGAGAGGATGAATGCCACACGATGCCCAACGTCCACCAGCTCCTGGAGCTTCTCGTCGACGGTAGAGAGATATCGCACTATTTCGGACGCCATGATGTTCAGCTCCCAGAGATCGCGTTCTGTCAAGCTCAGCTCCGGTGGCTTGAGACCATGCTGGCGGAACAGGAGATACTCTATCCGGATCACCATGTTGGTGATCCCCATGAACCGCTGCTGGGTACTCGACTTGAGGTTCGGGTCAGACAGGAGTTGCGTCAGATACTCGAAAGAGGCACGCTTGTTGGCATCCTGGCTGCCAGGTCTCCACTCGTCAGATGTGTTTTCACCATCGCGTCTTCCCCTCTCTGTGTTTTCCTTCCCACTGGCCGCCTGGGGGCCCGGACTTGGCAGCGAAGTAATGGTGTCGTCCACGTCTTTGAAGCGAATCACTTCCTGGACCACTTTCGAGATTGCGTAGTTGTACGCCTCTTCTTGCGCCTCGTCGGTGAGCTGCGGATTGGCCTCGCACGACTCGTGATAGTCTGGGAAAGGTTCGCCGGCGGGGGCATCGGCATTCATCGGTCGGGACCTGAGGACTTGTCGATAGATGGGGTTTGCCCTAACTTGAATGCCATCGCGCTTGTTTCCAGCGTTGTTGCTTTGAGTAGCCTGGAACTTCTTCTCACACTGCCCAGACTCCTCCTGTGGACCGCCCAGGTTCATCTGCGTTTGGAACACATCCGCCAGCGTGTCGGTTGACTCGGAGGTGTAGAAGTTGAGAACCTGGACTCCGCTCCCAGAGGTCGGCATACTGGCTCCCGCGCTGGACTCGGTCTGGTTTCCATCGCGAAGGCCGGGAACGGCATCGGCAACACGAAATGCTGAGGTGTCAGTCAGGCCAGAGATGGGATCGACGTCGCGGTCTCGAGGGTTGGCCGGCGCGTCAGGAGCATCATCGCCGGCACCGCGACCGGCTTGAAGGGAATCCGACTCCATTCGGGCTGGTTGAACCAACAAGGTAGAAGGTGGGAGGAAGAGGAAGAAGCGAGATCGAGATGGGGGGCTCAGTGAGAGAATTCAGAAATGCTGAGATGGCAAGGAAGGGTGATGAGGAGTTGCGAAGGGAGAATGCGCGCAGGAGACATGGCGAATGAGGAAGAGGGTGCAGAAGTAAAGGGAAGGAAAGTAAGACGACGCTCTGCTCTGCCAGCCCTCACTTCGCAGATATCAGTTGGCCTGACAATTTAGTAGAACAGCTCCTGCTGGAAGACTGCAGTAGGACCACCTGAAAGTGTTATAAGCAAGAATCAACCAAATGAACAATATCTCATTGACACAGCTACACTACATCGACGCCTGAATGTGCCGCACCTCAATCCAAACGCTCAAGGAAAGCGCCATACCGATCGAGTTACGGCTGGGCCTTTCCTCTGGACACGTCTGGTGAGCAGAGACAACGGCAGGAGGAAACAAAACGCTTCTCCCCTGCCATTCCCCCTCCAGACGACGCCCAAGATGTCGAAGACCGCTTGCTCTTCGCACAAAGACTGATTGGCACGCCATGGAGAGGGCGTGACAACTCAAAGCTGCGCGGATGGGACGGAGTCAGTCATCCTTCTTGGAATGCCCTTGATCTCCATCGGACGTCTCGCCCGCATCGTCATCGTCAGGCAGCGGAACATCCATGACTCGCTCCCCGGCCTTTTCCAGGGTCTTTCCACTCCATGTCCTTACGCCTTTGTAAACAGCCTGGATCGGTCAGCGTGACACGAGCACATCGGCGACGGAACGTACCCAGAGGAAGCTTCCAACTCCTATCAAAATCACCAGCCAGCCGATTGAAGCCACTCGGTTCCTACCGGTGGAACGACCACTGCTGAATACTCCCGACGAACGCATACTCCACCACGGCGAAAACGCAAACACAACCTTGATGAAGGACAAAACCCCCAAGGACGCCAGTCCCTTGACAAGGTGCTCAAGCCACGCCGTCTTCCTTCCAGACGGCAACCCATCAGCCAGTGCACTAGGCTGCCAGAATTCGGTGTAGTAGAAAGTGTCCAGGGGATCCACATAAAGATTGATAATCGGGTCAGCAATAAAACCAAGCAGGAAGATGGTAAACATCAGAATCCCCAGCGTCAGCGTCATCTGGGTCCACGGGCTGCTGATCCAGTGCGCCCAAGTCAGACGTTCAAGTCGATACTGAAACCCGCAGGTCGGACACTGCCAGAAGTTTCGCTTGCTATAGCCGGGGTCCGCGTGGCGCCACTGCTGGAGACAACCCTCGTGTACATATCGCGATGACCCTTTGCATCTGCAGGGCCGCAAAAGCCGCCCAAGCTCTGGATCCGAGGACTCGTACACCACTCGTGGCCCGGGTTGGAGAAACCCGGGGATGGATTCGGGGGGCGGCTGGAAGGTCGGCAAGACCGTATCCAGGCAGATGCGACATTCGCGAGGAGGATAATGCCTAGTATACTCTTCTCTTGAACTTTCCGAATCAGGATTTCGTGAAGGATGCTCTGCCTCCGCGTTCCCACGAGGAGGCAACGGTTGGGGCCACTGCCAGCGTGGCTCGTTACGTAAGTCCATACTGATCTGAAAGCGACTGCGACAGGCCCATGCCGTATTCTCGATCTCCAATCGAGACCTGGGCGTGGCGCTGAGGGGGGGAAACGCACAAATACTCGAGGGATAAGAGTGAGAAGAAAGGACGAAAGAATTTCGGCCGCGGACGAAAAGGACAAGTAACGTGATCCCTCACCGCCTGTTATCTTGGCAGCGTGACCGCCGCTGAGTCAGCCAGCCGAGCTCTGTCGTCAACATCCGGTCGCCTGGCAGCTTCACCTCACCTCCTCCTCCCTGCCGCCGTGTCTCTATCTCCGAATTCCCTGATTTTTGCTGGTTCTCGTGGCAGGACAGGGTTGCACTCATGGCGGACCGCTACTCTTTCTCGCTCACCACCTTCTCCCCCAGGTATGCTGCGCTCCTTGTCGTCAGTCAGGATCTCTGCTAACACGGCGTACAGTGGGAAGCTGGTTCAGATTGGTAATTGGTGTCCGTGCTGTTGTTGAACTGCTTGCTGATGGCTCCAGAATATGCCCTGAATGCCGTCAACCAGGGTGTCACCGCCCTTGGCATCAAAGGTATGTTCCATCCTCCCCAGTCTGGCCAGCCATGCTGACCTTCCATTACAGCGACCAACGGAATTGTTCTTGCGACCGAGAAAAAGTCCTCATCCCCTTTGATGGATCCCCCCTCTCTCTCCAAAGTCTCCAACGTCACCCCGGATCTGGGGATGGTCTACGCGGGAATGGGCCCCGACTACCGTGTTCTGGTCGACAAGGCGCGCAAGGTCTCTCACACCGCCTACAAGCGGGTCTATAACGAATACCCCCCGACCCGGATCCTGGTGCAAGACGTGGCGCGTATCGTTCAAGAAGCAACGCAGTCCGGCGGTGTCCGGCCGTACGGCGTCAGTCTGCTGATTGCCGGCTGGGACGAGGGCGTTGAGCCGGACACGGGAGAGGCCGAAAGGGGAGACCATGAGGATGATGAGAAGAAGGTGACGGGTCAGACGGGCGGGATCCTGAAGGGTGGTCCGAGCTTGTATCAGGTCGACCCCAGCGGCAGCTACTACCCCTGGAAGGCCACTGCGATTGGCAAGCATGCCACAAGTGCCAAAACGTTCCTCGAGAAGCGTTACACGGAGGGTCTGGAGCTCGAGGATGCCATCCACATTGCTCTCCTGACCCTGAAGGAGACCATCGAGGGCGAAATGAACGGCGATACAATAGAACTTGGTGAGTCGCGGTGGATGGGATTCATTGCAGCAGGGCTAACTGCTCCAGGCATCGTCGGCCCGCCCGCTGATCATCTGCTGGGCTTCCAAGGCGTCGAGGGAGCCCGAGGGCCCAGGTTCAGGAAGTTGAACAAGGAGGAGATTGAGGACTATCTGACCAATCTATAGAGGATGGATTGAGGCATGAATATGGATCGTCGAGCCGGTAGACTCTTGCGAGGTTCCGCTGCAGTAATACCTTGACAATTTACAATCGATCTGGGAGGTTCTAGAAACCAGTCCGGCGATTCTCAGAAGCAAGAAGACCGTTACCCGGACGCTAGCGCCATGGAAGCCATTGATCTGGGACGGTCGAACAGAGCCGGCAGTTGACAGAGTAGCCAGCGGTTCGATGTTTTGAAATGGACCGAGTGATGGTATCCAGCCTTCCGTAGCAGTAGCCCTAACTTCCCAAAAGCAAACCGTCGCTGCATGCATGTAGCTAACCTAGCTTTCCAGGACGCAAACTTCAATAGATTTCCCTTCATGCTGATATTATGCAGCCCACCCAGCCATTCGCCGGCATTGCTTTTTTTGTATGGAAATTCAATCCGGCCTCGGCGCCTTCCTGGGCCACGGGTCGCCGCACGCTGTCACACCTCAGCCCCCTGTATACTGCTGCCGACACGAATCATGCGATATCCGGTGGTCAAAGCATCTTCCCCCCGACCGAGTGAGCCAGGGTATCTCTGTTCTTTCTCTTTCTCGACAGCGGCGCGGTGGACTCGACTCCCCCTGCGTCGCGTCCAGGTCGTCGTGTATGTACGCGAGGCCTGGATTCGACCCTTTCCTTCCCCAGACCGACCGCGCTTACCTGCGTTTGCTGATCGCTTCTGTCCCCGTAGCTCGAGGTGTCACCTGCTCGCTCTCGCTGCTGCCTCCTCCCCCAGGTAACAGGCCCAGCTGCCAGTTCGCTGTACAATCCTGTCATGTCGTGTATCACCATATAGCAGCATGCCGCCTTTGCGGTGTGCTGGGATGCGCTGGCCTTCTTGCGCATGTCTCCTTTTTGACTCCTTCCCCTTCATCCTTCCTCGCTCGTGTTGGCGGTCGAGTCTGGGGTATATTATAAGACCCGGTTCGGCCGATGGCGACGTCCTGGATAACGAACGAGCGGTTGGGACTGTATAGCCTTCGTGATTGCTGGCGACGACATTGAGCCGTAAGTGCCTGTGCGGAGCTGAGATCGTGGCTGGATGCTCACAAGAGGAACAGATCCTTCCCAGACGCCCTGAGTGACTTCGAGCAATACACTATGTACACCGAAGCCCCCATAGGCGGCATCGCCGGCGAGCTGGCCAACAACACATGGACTCTCCAGACGGCCTTGGTGACTTTCATCGCCATATCCTGGTACAATGTGATCGAGCTGATGGTGCTGATCCTGTGCACCTTCCGGCGATGGAAGGGCCTCTATTTCTGGAGTCTGCTGCTCGCCTCCTGCGTCGGCGTGTTCCCGTACTCACTGGGCTTCCTGTTGAAATTCTTCACAGACGTCCATTCCATCTTGTCCGTCACCATCCTGACCATCGGCTGGTGGACCATGGTCACCGGCCAGTCGTTCGTCCTCTACTCCCGTCTGCATCTGGTCCTCCGCGATGAGCGCGTCCTCCGCCGCGTGCTGTACATGATCATCACCAACTTCTTCCTCCTCCACATCCCCACCACCGTGCTCACCTACGGATCCAACGTCGCCGACCAGAACTCCGTCTTCGTCGACGGGTACAACGTCATGGAGAAGATCCAGATGACCGGCTTCACCATCCAGGAGGTCATCATCTCGGCCTTATACGTCTCCGAAACGGTCAAGCTGCTGCGACTCAGTTCCGAGAGAAACAGACGCAAGATCATGTACCAGCTCATCGGAATCAACATCGGCATGTTCGTCATGGATCTCATCCTCCTCGGTCTTGAGTATGCCAGCTATTACGCCGTGCAGATCACGCTCAAAGGCGCCATCTACAGCGTCAAGCTCAAGCTCGAATTCGCCGTCCTGGGCAGGCTCGTCGACGCCATTCACGGGCCCAGGCGCTTCATGCCCGGCAACTCCCTCGCCTTGTCCTCGCTTCCCTATGTCAATGGGTCCGCTGCCATCCAACCTCCGCCTCCACCTCCTGCCCACCGGGGTCAAGACTTTCGCAGCGCTTCCATGACCGGCGCCGTGTCCCAGGCAATGCGGTCGGAGGATGAAAAGTCGCAGGTTCCGGATGGGAAGATTCTCACCATGACCGAGTTTTCCTCTTGGGTGGAGCCGCGGCCGCAGAGCCATGCCGAGTCGGCTGCTTGATCGACATCACATTGGCTTCGAGATATGGGTGGGCACTGGACATAGTATGTAACAATATGGCGGGGATTGTGTATGTACCGATTTTGCTAGAACAATTTTCCTGCTTCCTGTTCTGGACGCCGCGTAAGGTCACCGGAGAGCGCGTTGAGGTGATAGACACCCATTTCTATCCTGCGTGGCCTGCGGACGCCCTGACAGATTCATTGACCCCAGCTCCATGCTCAAGCCTCGCAAAGGCGGAGGATGAAAGGTGACTGGCCTCTCTCACCCAAGATGCCCCTGGTTGGCGGACATGAGGGAGCCGGTGCCGTCGCCGCCAAGGGCAGTCTGGTCGGCGAGTTCGAGGTCGGTGACCACGCCGGCATTAAGTGGCTCAATGCGTCATGTCTTTCCTGCGAATTCTGCAAACAATCCGATGAACCTCTATGCCCTCCGCGCTTTGCTATCTGGCTACACCGTTGACGGCACCTTCCAGCAGTACGCTGTCGGGAAGGCCGCTATTTCACTTTTTTGTTCCTTCAGGTATTTCTTGTTGTTTCAATCTCATCCAGCATTACCACCGTGCTCCTGGAAATTATGAACAATTTGAGTTCCGCGCCATCTATTCTGGCAAATAATATCCCAAAGGCTAGTAATTACTTCTACTCTTACCTCCTTTTACAGTCCATCACTCAATGTACCTCTTATCACTGTCGAGGCACTAAAGATTGACCAAGACTGGGGATACGGCGTCATTTGGCTAACAGCTAACCGCGTTACCGTTAAAAGGGGTATAGCATCCGGGAGTGATGTAGATACTAATATATTAATAGTGACAAGGTCCTAATATCTTAATTGTTCAGATAACCCGTCCGGGACCCCGTAGCTAAAGGGGACGAAGAGACGGGGGTAGGTGGCGCTACGCAGAAAAAGATAATCGTCCGGTAACGAAAAAGGAAGTGAAAGTGCGAGGTCGTTCGAAGGGGAGGGAGGTCGGGCTTATATGGATACCGCTTTGGCGGCTTTCCCTGGCAGACAATGGCAAACCGTGACAACATATACTTGTAGTGAATAATGCTCATAACACAATCTTCTAGGTTCCTCAATCTTTACATGTTAGGACCTCTACCTGTGTATATTTCGCTTCATTTTCCCCGTCATGGCAGAGACTTATCATTTCTACGGGGATTTGTACCTCGAAGATCCTGAGAAACATCTTCCCAAAGACGAACTGAACAAACTGAGGAGCCTCGAACCGCTGTTGGAGGCTTTCGGTAAACAATCGACGCGCAGTAAGACCCCATCTCACCTTCCCCGACCTCTCAGAAGGCTAACCGCGATGAAATCATAATCAGAAAACACTTTCGAGCTGCGACGCGAGTTCTCGAACTTCGTGGCCAGGGAAACTGATGCATGGAGGAAACTTGGTGCTGAACGCGCGCCTGAATTTTTGCTTCCACCGAGTGGAAGTCTCGAGTCGAGCATTGCATGCCAGTTAAACAATCCGACCTTCTATTCAACGGATCCTTGGCGACAGGATCTATTTGACATATCCAATCCATCCATCTGGCAGCTATCTCAAGCCGGGTTCACACCTGATACATGCCTGATATATGACCATTTTGTTCGCCGGGATAGAACAGATGACGTTCATGCCTTCTATCCAGATGTCATTCGTCGCCTGCACGAAGATTTTCTGCTTTCGTTGCGCAAGCATATGACTGCGAAGATCGAGATATGTTGGGGCAAGAAGGTGCAGTGTAGGATGGAGCAGCTCCTCCGCTTGGAGCCAGTCCGGCTTTGGGGCCGCTATGAAGGGACCACTATTCACCTCGAGTGAGACGGTGACAGTGGTGTGCCGCGCATCCATCGCCTACTTATTTTCGTGCGCCACCCACAAGCGTTCTTCCGGATTGGCAGCGAAAGTGATTTTGCAATCCACTTTCGGCAAACCGTGAGCCGAAACCAGGACGCTCTTCTGCAGGTGGCCGCAAAATTAGGTGGCATTACTATACCGCACCAGTTCTACGAGACAAAATACACGCCTTGGAAAGGACCCAGCAAACTGAAGCTCGAGTATCTAGCCCAATCCCGGGAGTTGGAGAAAAACGCCCGCAATGAAATCCGCATGGCAGTGCCGGACAAAGTCAAAGAGTTGGAGGCAACTACCTTCAAGCTCCTAGTTGAAGAGCACCAACTAAGCACGACGCTACCATCTTCAGCCCTAACCGAAACCAGCGAAATCGACGAGGTAAGAATACTACTTCTTTTCACCACGCATATCCTTGACTACTAACACTACTATTGTCAGGAGCGACGGCGTACCCAAGTAAAGCAAGACATGATAGTTTCGTTCACACGCGCGAAAGCAGAGATGATCTCAGATGGGTCAAAAGACGAACTGGAGCCTCATGATAGCGCAATCCATGCTGCGAAGTCGGACTCCTGGGATGGCATCACCGAGTGGGAAGAACTACCACTTTCGCTTGTCAACTGGGTTCAGAGCCAACGTGGCTTATGCATCGACCAAGTGCCAATGTCGTCGATTGATGAACTGGTCACTGCGTACTACCTTTTACATATCGAAGGAGACCCTATCATACAGAACCCTGCTCAGGTACTCGTCAGTGTGGCCCAAAGGTACCTATTCTCGGTCATCTGCAGTGGGCCAAAAGGAACTCGAGACCTTGTGGTGCCGGGAGAACCGCCACGCCATATAATGGCACGTCGGTGCTCTCGATGTAAGCAACGGGTACTTGACCACGCTTTCGCATATTATGCAAAGGGAGATCCAAGGTATTACGTTACCGGTTATGTGAAAAAATGCGGACACCCATCTTGCGGAGGTTGGGCGAATTTGGTACCCGAAAATCGACATCAACCCCACCGGAGAAACATTCAAAACTATCTCAAATTCATCAAAACCGCGCCATGGGAGGAATACTTTCTCCGAGGCTCCACGGATGAAATACCACACGCTGGGATGCCTGTTCATATACGGTGCCGCAAATGCGGAAGCCAGAGCGTTGATGAGACACCGCGATGGACGACCCATCAGGGCGCAAAATACCTTCTCAGACAAAAGAAATGCTCCTGCCAGTCCTCGACTTGGGAAGTCGTGGACGCTTCGATTCCAACAACCACAGGAGGCGCTTTGAGCAAACATTGGAAGAAGTTTCTCGATAATGGCATCGACCTAACGCAATATCCCAGGCGGTGCCACATCTACTGGTCGCAGGCGTACATGATCACCAAAAGGCAGCAACTGGAGGAAGAAAAGGCGAAAGTTGAGAAAGCGGCGACTTGAGAGATGGATTGGGTACTCTGAATTTACGCAACGATTATCCTTGGGTGATGACCGGTAATCAAGAGCCAGAACGTCTAATAGAGAAAAACAGTGGCAAGACTTGGGTAGAGTTGGGAGCATACAGTATTCTTTCTGGTTGCACTGAGTTGTTGCATCGATCTAAACCAGCAGTAGATGAAATAAATAATACGAGTCATCTTAACAACGCACAAAATGCCGTGCCTGTCCTATGGAAAAAGAGTAGGAAGAATCCTCTCTCCTCGGTTACCCCTGGTTGAGTGACAAGATTAGTAATTTGGCAGGTTAAATTAAACCGTGGAGGAGACTCTGTGAGGTAATTCAGGCAAGGTGGCCGAGTGGTTATGGCGGTAGGTTCAAGAGTTCTCTCTTATCACAGATACTGTGATTTCTACTATCGAAAGATTCGTGGGTTCGAATCCCGCCCTTGTCATCATCTGAAACTTTTTTTTTCTTTTGGCCGAAGCGGTCCTCCTCTAAATAACTCTTATTAGGGGGATGTTTATTTAATAACTACTACTATTATAGAACTACTATGCTTTTAATATTATTAGTTACTAAGAAAATTTACTTAATAAGACCTAGTCCTTAATATATTAGCTATCTATCTATACTTTACATATATATTATTATAACTTAACGGCCTGGGTACTTGCTTATATTAGCGATGCCTACTAGGCCTATACTACATGAGGTTTATCCGCGTCTTTTATTTCTGCTCTGTTTTGCTAACTCTTGAATTAGATATCCGAAGTTTGTAATTACTTCGCTACGCATAAGAAACAGTACGAGGAACAGGCAGAGAAGCTAAAGGAAATAAAGCCGTCTACTAACGTCTCTGGCTTAGCTCTTCTCTTTAGCGGCATGAAACCAACAAGCCAGACAGAAATCATGTCGTCGCTCCCGTCAAAGTATACCACCGACATCTTGATTGCCCGTTACTTCTCCCATTACGATCCTGTCACTCGTAAGCTCACCCTCCGATGATTTTATTTCGTCTCCGCTAACCAACCCAGATTTCCTTCACAGTCCGACATTTCAGGCCGTGATCGCCATTGACGCCGGGGATGAAAAGAAAGCCATGTGCCAGCAACTGGGTGCCGAGGTACGTTGACAGCAGTAATCTATTTGGTCCAGCCTGCCCTTCATGGCCTTGGTCTAACACAGTCCTGGAATCAGGCATACGTCGACTTCACCAAGTCCAAAGATGTTGTCGCCGACGTAAAGGCTTCATCGCCTGACGAACTGGGCGCCCATGCGGTCATCCTTCTCACTGTCGCCGAGAAGCCTTTCCAGCAGGCCGCCGAATATGTCCGCTCGCGCGTTCTGTTGTCGCCATTGGCTTGCCTCCACATGCGTTCTTGAAAACCCCTGTTTTCGATAGCGTGGTCCGCATGATCAATATCAAGGGCAGCTATGTTGGTAACCGGCAGGACGGCGAGAAAGCGATAGACTTTTTTTGCGCGCGGTTTGATAAATGCCCCGTTCAAAACAGCGCCATTGGAGGACCTTCCTCGGATTTTTCAGCTTATGGATTCGTTGCACCCGTCTCGTTTTGCGTCTTGCTGACTGATGGGGTTAGAGGAGGGTAATATCGCGGGCCGATATGTACTTGAAATGCTTGAGTAACGGAATTCCAAGAGATGTGGGCGATTCTTCATCAATTTATGGTGTCTATCCGAACGAGGAACAAGCAAATATGTATGTGGACGATATACAATCCGAAATTGCATTGCACTCGCCGCACCCGGGCCAGCATCTGAGCTGCAGGAAAAAAGGCCTGCGTAGGGACAGGTAGTCGTCTCCTCTGAGCTGTCTGTAGCACCATCATGGTACATTTGGTCGACAGCGGGCTGGCTTCTGTGCTAGTAATGGATTGTCCAGAGTTCCTCGTAGACATGGATATCCGGCGACGTGATCTGTATGATAGACCTTGTCAAGATATCATATGTCATCTATAAGGCCGTCTCCTCGATCAGGATTATGGCTTTCTGGATTCCCATTGATCAGCTCGGCATCATCCCCGTCCATCCACCCGTACTCCTCGTCTGTACTTTCGTCTTCGTCTTGGCTGTCTGCGACTTCATCGATCTTTCGTTTCCGTTGGCTTGCCGTGCCCGGTGGTTCGCTTGACTTCGGAGATGCAGGACAGGGCTGTTGCAACCTCGCTACCTCACGGAGACCATCCTTTGCATGTGAGCGCGGCTGCTGCTGATGCGGGAGGTCACTTACTGATTCAACTGTAAAAGGAACGATATTCTCCTCCAGCCTCAATATCAAAGGTTTACCGGTCCGCTTGAGGACCTCGGCGAACCGAACTTTCCGGTCAGCGAAATCTCCGGCTTCCTCCTCGGGAAAATCGCGGTATAGCACAATCCGCGTGTATATGCTATTGTCCCACGAGCCGCCCCCAAGCGCAGGGCAGAGCATCGCACGTGGTTGGCCTTTGATCTTCGTATGGGTTTGGTTGACAAGAAATACCGCCAGTCGATGGGCGGAGGCCAGTTTCATGAGCTGGTTTCCCAGGTCGCTGGTCACATTCCATCGTCGGTTCACCAGCCACTGAGTCTGCGACCTGTCCGAGGTGCCTGTCTGGGCGAGCTGGGATTTCACTTCCGCAGGGTTTGGGAAGTACGACGGGAAGAGCGCGGAAATGGAGTCCACAACGACCAGGGTGGAGTCATCGGATGGGAAGCCTTTCGGGGGATGCATCAGGAGAGCCAGAAGATGGGGCAGCGATTGAGCGCGGAAGTAAACCAGATTCTTGACTGGGTCATCATCGGGAATGGTGGACGGGGGGTCCTCGGCTTGGGATGAGATGGGCTTTTGGAGCATCCTCTTCAGCCGGGGTTTTGGGAGCGGAGAGCCGGTGTCTGGGCTGTCAGGGTGTGTCCAAGGCGTGTGTAGAGGTACGCGTACCGATCCAGACTACCTTTCCCCCTTCTCGAAGGGCGGTGGATGCAATGTTCAGCCTGCGAGTGTCAGGCACTATGACAACATGCAGCATCAATAACTTACGCCATGGACGTCTTTCCCGTCCCAGGTGGTCCGAATATCTCTGTGACATGGCCGCAGAGGACCCCCATGGGCCGGGCGCTAGTCGACCCGGACAGGTCATCCAGAGTATCCCGGCAGATAGCCTCATCGAGGCGGGGCAGGCCCGTTGGGATGACGCCGGGCACAGTTGGGTCGGCCGACGCGTGCAGCGACCCTGACGCGGAGATTGGGACGACGCGATCTGGGGATGTAAGCAGCAGCTCCCGGACGCGCAGGCAAGACTCACGAGGCTCCGCGGGGGAGAGGCCCTCCAGGCCCAGAAAGTCTTGGGTGCTCATAGAGAATGAGTCAATGTAGCCAGGACATGATAGTTAGAGTAATTGGCACTCGTATTCGCGGTTAGTGCCGGGGCGAATTGGTGCTTTGAGTTGTAGAAGTGAGGTCCGTTGGAAGCGGACTTTTTTCTCCGATGCTTCTCTGATTTATAGCTCTCCCTCTTCACCCACGGGCTACAGCCCTAATTCTGGCCATAAATCTACCTCAAATGTTGTACACATCCTGCCTGGCCCATGCTGCCACCATCCTAACTGCCCCAGCGATATATATCCTCTGCATCATACCCGCCCTGGCCATATTCCTGTACAGCCAGCAGCACCCAGCCCGTCCCAGAGGATGCCGCAGACTGGGTCTACCACCCGGCAAAACGAATCTACACGATGAATACGACCCCAAGTATACCGGCGGCGTGCCTAGTGGGCACCTCGGCCAGGATGGGCAGCCGTCATGGCGCGTCAAAGCGCTCTTTACCTATCCCATCAAGAGCTGTGCTGGCCTGGAGCTGGAGGCCGCTGATGCTGCGTCTACCGGTCTTGCATATGACCGCCAGTTCTGCTTTGCCGAGTATGTCGCGCCGAGTAATCCCGGCGATGCTCGGAACGCCCGCTGGGATCTGCGCACGCTTCGAGACGGTCGTTTCAGCAAACTGGCGCTCGTCCGACCTGAGATTTGGGTTCCTGATCCGTCGGCGAGAGATTATGAGCCTGGGATGGAGGAGGTGAACTCCCAGGCGTCATGGTGATCTACTATCCGCGGGCATCTAAGCGCGGATTGGGAAATCTGGAGAAACTTGGCACGTTGCTCGGCCTCGTTTCGCCGCAACTCTCCTTCCGGGTCCCCTTGTCACCCCCGGACCACAATGCTTATCCATCGGGCCCCGTGACAGTGTGGAAGGATCGTCCAGTGGCCTACGACTATGGACGACATATCCCGCTGTCATTCCGCGACTTCGTACTATCTGGCAGACCTCTGACCCTCTTCCGAGTGCACCCATGCCACCACCGCGAGATCTTCCGCAATGCGCCTCGGAAGGAACAGCTGGGATTTCAGCCCGTGACCGGGTTCGCGGACGCGTACCCCATTCACCTGCTTAACCTGGCGAGCGTCCGTGACGTGGCTTCGCGCTGTGTCACCACCATCCCTGATTTATCGATCCGTCGCTTCCGGTCCAATATCGTCGTCCAAGGCCCGACGGCGTTCGAGGAGGATCACTGGAAGCGAATCCGGCTACGTCCGCAGGGTTCTCCCAACAGGGGCAGCGATGACGATGGAAAAGCGGTTGACATCCACACAGTGTGTCGCACGGTCCGGTGTCGTCTGCCGAATGTCGATCCAGCTACGGGGGTGCGCCACCCGTCTGAGCCCGATGGCACGCTGAAGAGTTATCGGCGGATTGATGCGGGGAGTGAGATGAATGCCTGCCTGGGAATGCAGCTTGTTCCGGCCGTTCAGGGTTAGTCTGTCTTTCTGGTATCCGATGTGCTGGCTGACAAGACGCAGAGTTTACCGTGAGAGTCGGCGACAGTATCACAGTGCTGGAGACGGGTGAGCATTTTTACATCAAGATGCTGGGGCCGGGCGAGAGAGTTGGTGGGGAGTAGAGAAGAGCAGAGTGAGGAGGAGGAGGAGCGAGAACAGCATCCGCATGAAGGCGGTCGGGGAGACGGTGTGCTCTCTGCGGCAGAACCAGGCGGTGGCGAGGGGCAGAACGGTTGGGGTCACCGTCACGCCACTGGGGGAAGAAAGGAGAGAAGAGGCAGGCAGCCCGAGGCAACGCCAGAGAGACGCAGGCAGGTCAATACAGAGCAATACACAGTAATACACTGTAATACCAACAGACAGCAGGCTGCACGGCAGAGACAGCAGGTAACCCAGGTAACTTACCGTACTGCCAGACATACATCATCCTGAGTCATCCACTCCCTGCCAATCACAGCCCGTCCTCTCACCCGCCGGTAAAGCGTTGGGAGCGGAAAGTCCCCAACAGAGCCAACAGAGCCGGAGAGCAACAGAAAATCCCCAAGCCATAGCATGGCATGCCGTTCTAAGACTCTCTCCTCGGATGCCTGTGATAGCCATTCATTCGCCTCCGCTATCGTCATCCCAGTCTCGTCTTCCTGTCCATAAGGCGATTTTCCCGCCAATCCTCGTCTCCACCTCCCTCTGTTGCGCCCTTAAAACCTCTGCCCTGTCCTGACTGCCCTGGATCTTCTCCCGGCGCATCATCCTCCCCGGATTCAACTTCCACCATGTCCGAAAAAACTGAGCCTTCAAGGCCCAAGCCGGCCGAAGTCAAGAAGGTCCATATCGCCGACACGCCGCTCAACCGCCACAACTGGTACAAGCATGTCAACTGGCTCAACGTCACTCTGATCGTCGGAATCCCCATATACGGCACCATCCAGTCGTTCTGGGTACCGCTGCAGCTCAAGACCGCCATCTGGGCCATTGCGTACTATTTCTGCACCGGCCTGGGCATCACCGGAGGTTCGTCGTCTGCCACCCGCCCGCGCTCTGCGTACTGACCTGTCCAGGCTACCACCGCCTGTGGGCCCACTGCTCGTACTCCGCGACCACCCCTCTGCGAGTCTGGCTCGCCCTGGTCGGCGGCGGCGCCGTCGAGGGTTCCGTCCGCTGGTGGGCTCGCGACCACCGCGCTCACCACCGATACACCGACACCGACAAGGACCCTTATTCCGTCCGCAAGGGCCTGCTCTATTCCCACTTCGGCTGGATGGTCATGAAACAGAACCCCAAGCGTATTGGCCGCACCGATATCTCCGATCTGAACGAGGATCCCGTCGTCGTGTGGCAGCATCGGAATTATCTCAAGGTCGTCCTCATGATGGGTCTCGTCATTCCCATGGCCGTCGCTGGCCTGGGATGGGGCGACTGGTGGGGTGGCTTCATCTACTCCGGCATTCTGCGCATCTTCTTCGTCCAGCAGGCCACCTTCTGTGTGAACTCTCTGGCGCACTGGCTGGGCGATCAGCCGTTCGATGACCGGAACTCCCCCCGGGATCATGTCGTCACCGCACTGGTCACCCTCGGCGAGGGCTACCATAACTTCCACCACGAATTCCCCTCCGACTACCGCAATGCCATCGAGTGGCACCAGTACGATCCCACCAAGTGGTCTATCTGGACCTGGAAGCAGCTGGGCCTGGCCTATGACCTGAAGCAGTTCCGTGCCAACGAGATCGAAAAGGGCCGCGTGCAGCAGACGCAGAAGAAGCTCGACCAGCGCCGGTCTAAGCTCGACTGGGGCGTTCCCCTCGACCAACTGCCGGTCATGGAATGGGATGACTACGTCGAGCAGACCCAGAACGGACGCGGCCTGGTCGCCATTGCCGGCGTCATCCACGACGTCACCCACTTCATCAAAGACCACCCCGGCGGCAAGGCCATGATCAGCTCCGGCATCGGCAAGGACGCAACCGCCATGTTCAACGGCGGCGTGTACTACCACTCCAACGCGGCCCACAACCTGCTGTCGACGATGCGGGTCGGCGTCATCCGCGGCGGCTGCGAGGTCGAGATCTGGAAGCGGGCCCAGAAGGAGAGCAGCGAGTACGTGCGGGACGGGCAAGGCCAGCGCGTTGTCCGGGCCGGCGAGCAGGTCACCAAGATCCCCGAGGCCATTCCCACCGCCGATGCCGCATGATTAGACTCCTGGTCCCCTTTGTTGTACAGTTATGACTCAAAACGCATGCACGGTTGATTGCATTTAGCGGCGTCTTGACATTCCTCTCATTCTCGTTCTAGTTCTCGTTCTGGGGTTAGGAGTTGGGTGGTCGGTTACACGTGATGTCGAGAAGCGTGGTAATAGCGATTAAGATATTCCGTCGTTGAAATGATAGATACGAGTTGATGAAGACGCAACAGTTGCAGAGTTGAAGTTGGAAGTTCGGAGCAGATGAGGTTGTCTCAGATAAACAGCGGAGGAAGATAGCTCCGTAGTCACCTGCCCGCTAAGCCCTAAGCCACTATTGCTGCCATTTACGGACCTACGCCAGCCCCATGTCCCTGTAGAACGCATCCGTGCTCGGCTCCCGTCCCAGGAACTGCGTCAGCGTCGTCATCTCGTCCTGGCTGCCTCCCTTCTCCAGAACCTGCCGCCGGTACCGCCGCCCGTCCGTCGGGTTCATCGGGTTGGTCTTGAACACTGTGTAGAACATGTCCGTGGAGTAGACTTGGGAGCTGTATCCAGAGTTAGCCATCTGTAGAGACGGCGTGTGCAAGGACGGGCTCACCTCAAGTATCCGTAGTATCCCGCATCATATCCTCCAATCAAATGCCCAAAGGTCGCCTCGCCGTGCCCCCATTCATTGCCCTGGCCCAGCATCTCCGGCCCGTTCATCTGCGTGATCTGCTTGCGGAGGCTGTTGTACGTCGCCGACACCGGCAGATTCTCGATTTCCTCGTGGTTCTTGGGCTCGTGCACCGTCATGTCGAAAATCCCAAAGTGCAGCTGCCGCAGGTTGAACAGCGCGTCGTTGACGTGCTTCGTGCGGATCAGGTTCTCGATCACCTCGTCCGGAATGCGCTCCGACGGCTGCGGCTTGCCGTTAGCCTGCTCCTGCCAGCCCTGGAGATACTCGGGCGACAGCGTCGAGTAGTGCCTGCTCAGGCCCTTGAGCTGCGACGGCGTCCAGCACCAGTTCTCCAGCATCTGACTGGGCGCCTCGACAAAGTCCCGCACCGTGTTGGTGCCGTGGAAGCGGGAGTAGATGGTTCGCGACACCAAGTCGTGGATTCCGTGGCCGAGTTCGTGGAACAGCGTCACCACTTCATCGTGCTTCAGGAGGCTGGGTTTCTTGGGGGTCGGCTTGGTGAAGTTGCACACCAGCGCGGTGGCGGGATACCGGCGGTTGCCGTTGGCATCGATGAAGCCGGGCTGCAGGTTGAAGTTGGCTGCATGGCCGTATTTGCCCTCGCGCGGAAACAAGTCCAGGTAGAGGTAGCCAATGAATCCACTTCCTTCACCGGCATCGTCCCAAACACTGAACACCTGGACATCCTCGTGCCAGACGATATCACTGCCCTTGCCGGACGACGCAACCTTCGCACGGTCCTCGCCGGTGATTTCAACAAACTCCATGCCGAAGAGCTCTTCGAAGATCTTCAGCATGCCCTGGATGGCGTGCTGGAGAGGGAAGTACTCGGCGATGAGCTGGTGGTCCAGCGAGTACTCCTTCTCAAGCATGAGCCGGTCGTAGAACCGATGATCCCAGATGTAGTAGCGACCATCGAACGGCTCGCCACGACACTCCAAGTCGGTCTTCTTGAGCTCCAGGAGCTTCTTGGTTTCCTTCTCTCCGCCGGCCGCGAGACGGGACCGCAAGTCGCCCAGGAAGCTGTCAACCGTCTGAGGCGTCTTGGCCATCTTGTCCTCGATGCGGAATGCCGCGTGGTTCGGGTATCCCAGCAGCCTGGCGGCCTCGTCTCGCAGGACGATGGCTTCTCGGAACAGCGGGATGTTCTGGTTGCACTTGTTTTCGTTGGAAATCATCACCTGCTTCCGGACTTCGGAGTTCTTTGCGTACTTCATGGTCGGGAAGAGATCGGGGTATTTGAAGGTCAGCCAGACCTTGCCCTCGTTCTCGCCCTCTCCCGTCTTCAACCCCGACAGGACATCTTCCGGCACGCCGTCGAGCTGCTCGCGAGTAAACCAGATGCCCTCATTCTCCTCGTTCAGGTTCTTCTGGAATTCGATACTGATCTGACTCAGACGCTTCTTGATTTCCTTGAAGCGATCGCGCGTGGGACCGGCAGGGAGACCGAGGCCATTGCGGATATAGTCCTTGTGCTCCTTCTCCAAGAGCCGGCGGGACTCGGGGTCCAGAGCTTCATTCTTATTCAGCGCGGCATCGACGAGCTTGAACACGTCCTCGCGCATGACGGTCTCGATGAAGAACTCGTCCATCAACTCCTCGGCCTTGCACGACGCATTGCGCAGCTCCTGGTCGGTAGACACGGCCTGGTAGAAGCACAGGATGTGAGACTCGAGGGCCATGACATTCTCGTCCTGAGCGAGCGGCTTCACCACGGAGCCGAAAGTAGCCGACTCGGCCTTGACGCCGGCGACGACGTCATCCTGGACCTTCCGCGAGCCGGCGACCAGGCGCTTGGCGTCATCGACGACCGACTGCGAGGTTGCGGTGAACAGCGGCGGGGCTTGGGGAGGGTTGCGAAGGTGCTGAGGAGCCATGCTGGCGGTGGTGAGATGTCTGCGGAGGCTTAATGCAGCGAGTCGTGAGCCACGGAAATGGCCCAGGACGGAGGAGAGTCGGAGGGGGGGAGACACGATGAGAAGGACGCCCACGAGAAAAACGAGGGCGTGCAGGAGGGGGCGGAGGGGAGGAATGGTAGAGGTAGAGGAGGTTGTCGATGAAGTTGTTGTTTGGAGGAGAGGAGTTCCAAAGGGCGGCCCGGATCAACCCTCCTCCTCTTTCTCCCTCTCTACTCCTACATGCACCACTCTACTCTTCCTCTTCCTCTTCCTCTCTTCCTCTGCCCTCCTGCTCCCTCCCCAAATAATGCCTCCCCGTCATATTCCCCTTGGCTTGAGAATCCGGGCCCGGATTCATCGCATTCGCAAATACCACACTCCGCTGAATCTGCGGTACCCTCACCAGACTAAGTGATCACAAATGGCCGATTCTCACTCTCCTATGGCTGATGATTCCGTTTCCGACGTGGAAATTCCCCCTCCCTGAATCCCCTGCCGCCGCTGACATGCTGGGAAACACCGAGTTGGAAGACCGCCGGACTGACGGCTTGAAAAATTACCGGAGTATCCCCCTCTGGCGCGCAAGAGATACCCCCATTCGATGCCTCTACAGAATGTGCGAAGCTATGGCATCCGGGATCTATGAGCGGCTTGGACAGGAAACCGAGTATTTCTGGTATCAGCGGGGCTGGTCGTTGCTCTCGATTCGCGACCCGCTCGATCCTGATCCAGTGCGCTATGCTATCCTTGCCTGTATCCTGGAGGAACTGGTTGCTGCCTTCAACTGGCGACTGAGCTTGGGGATGCGCCGCGATCGGAATCATATCTTCCGCGAGTCGGGTAGCGACCCGTGGCCGCCTTATACGCCGGTGGATGGGCCCTTGTGGACGAGTTCTGTGCCAGCGATCCCTGCCGATGTTCTACAAGGGTTGCCGCCGGAGTACGTTGATGGCTACAAGCTTGTCTTGGAGACTGGTGGGTTGAGTGAGGTCTTTGGCAATCGGAACATTGTGACTAATGTGGGATGGTTTTACACTATTTGAGCTAAGGGCTGAATGGCCTGGGGCAGGTTGCGTTGAGTGGATGCCGACATTACTTTGCAATGAGTGTCATTAATGCTGTTACCTATCCGAATCGGTTGGCAGCCACGCTGGATACATGCAGACTCCGGTAAGCCACTCATAAGCACGCGATGAGCAAGACTCAAGCGAAAATGTCGTCATTGTACTGTGTCTTGTACACAGCGGCTACGCGTTTCATCGTTTCAACGCTCGGCACGATATCGAACCCGTTCACGTTCAGCGTGCGGTAGTATTCCATGTCGAGTTTCCCACCTTTCTCGTTGCCGAGTGATTTCAACAGGATCAGGACGTCCGACATGTCCGACTGGGCTTTTCGGCCCCTCGGTTTGGCATGAAGACGGCGGAGCTTTGTCTCCAGTGCCCATTCGACCGGGGCGGCGAGAATGCGAATGTTTTCTCCCGACCAGAGGACGATGTCTTGCTTGATTGCATTCTCCATCAGCAGCTTCTTCGCCTTCCGTGTGACGAACAGAGCCATGTTGTCGTTTGCCCAATCAGCCATGTATTTGTGTTTCTCGGCGACTTCGCCGATGGCATTGCGGATGGGGGTCTTGATCTCTTCGTCATGGGCCCATTCGGGCAAGATGTAGTCGAGGTCTTCGGTGGTTTTCCTCGTCTGGAAATGTGTCATTGCGAAAAAGCCTCCGCTAGCCATGAGGGTAACCGGCGCAAAGGCTGCGATAAACGGGTTTTCACCCAACTGGTCGTCCAACGACTCCAGCCCTATGTCTCAGCCGTTATGATATTGATGGGATGCACGGGAAGACACTCACCTCTGTAGAAGTCCACCGCGTCCAGGTAGTCCTCGACGGCCGACATGACGAGGATGGCAGGAGAGACGCTTGGGAGCAGTGTTGGGCGTTGTCAGCCAGGGAATATGCAGCCCCCTCTCGTAATAGACCAGTAGCATGCATAGTAAATGTGAATTATAGATCGATCGACTGTATTGTCCAGCTGTGAGTCCATGCAGAGGAGAGAGATAGAATCAGAGTATCAACTCAGCTGATAAGATACTTGGATCTCTTTCTCTGGCACCACCGACTCTCCTTCACAACCTGAAATCGACTGCAAAATGGCCTCCCCGACAGACGGAACACCTCCAGCACGAGAAATACAACCAGCGACTCCAGACCCAGCCCGCCTCCCCGTGCGCACCCTCCACTGCCGCTTCTGCAACCACCTCCTGCTGGCCTCCTCCCGCGACATCGCCCGCCTCCCGCGCCGGAGAGAACCCGCCAAAGACGGCGCCGTAATCCTGCCGCTGCCGGCCGAGCCTGAGGAGGAGGAATTCGAAGGCGAGGAGGAAGGGACTGCCCGGAAGGCCCGCAGCCAGCACCAGCACGCGACCCTCCTCCTCTCGACCACGCTCGCCGACCGCAAAGCCACTCTGGTGCGCCGCGACGACGGCATCGAGAAGCGGCTGTTTCTGCGCTGTGGACGGTGTCGGGTTCCCGTGGGGTATTTTCTGGACGGGGTCCATTTTCCCGCCGGAGACAAAGGCAGGGTGGTGTATCTACTTCCCGGGGCGCTGGTGGACACGGATTCTATGGGAGAGGAGGACCGACTAAAAGCGATGGATCGCGAATGGAGCAGCTGGAGTACATAAACTAAAGTACCTAATGTATATTATCTAACACAAGAGCCCCGGGGCAGAGCAGAGCAGAGAATCATAACGCGTCATGTCGTAATCGTTTAGTTGGCCAGAATGGTGCGCACGAGATCTGCCGTCGTACAGTCAGTCAGAGAGACAGCCAGAAAGATATAAAGATATGATCAACGGCATACCCGTGTAGTTGATCTCGCCCGAACTGGTATCAACCGCCTTGAGCAGCTCGTCCACCTCGTCGTCCGACATCTTCTCGCCCAGGTTCGTCAGGATGTACCGCAGCTGCCCGACGCCAATGAACCCGGTCATGTCCTTGTCGAACACCTGGAATCCGCGGCAGTACTCCTCGGGGTCGCCGGGGTCGCGGAAGCCGCCGGGGCGGTTGAGCACCTTCAGGAAGGCATCGTACGTGACTCCCTCGTCAGCCAGCGGAAACAGCAGAGCAATAACACAGGACACACGTACAGTCTCCCCCGATCGTCTTCTCCAGGTCGGAAACCTCCGCGAGGGTCGGGTTCTGGCCGCACGCGCGCAGCAGATCGCCCAGCGACTCGAGCGAGACGTGGCCGGTGCCGCGCTTGTCGAAGAGGGAAAAGGCTTCTTTGTAGTTGGTGGCGTTCTGGTCTTTGTCAGACATGGTGCAGACAGGAAGTGGTTGGTGGTGCGAGGGTGAGTGGTGGTAGTGGTACGGGCAGAGGCAGGGAGGGGCAGAGAGGAGTGAGGGCGGCGACGTTCAAGACAGGCGGAAACAGCTGCGTGATGCGCAACCGCGACACAACAGCAGGAGCAGTCGCCTATGGCAGACACGCAATCTACTCCTTCTTTCTCGAACTGGCTGTCGGTTCGAAGTTTGAAAATAGGGGTGAATGCGCACTTACCATAGTGGTGGGCAATCGGCGACACAGATATCAATCAGCGATCAGGAGACAGGCAGGAGACAGACAGAAGACAATTGGTATGGCACTGGCCGAGGAGAGATCGCAGTGATCAAGAGGCCAGGAGATCAAGAGATCAGGGAAGGGCAGTGGGGGTTGTCGTTGCCATAACAACAGATCTACAGCGACAGACAAAGAGTCAAACACAGCGTACGACGAGTATACACAACGCATACTACTGGGTATAGCGCTATACAGGGTATATAAGACAACAGATATATACATCACACTCCCCTCAGCTTCTCAATACAGCTCCCCAGTAAATTCCCCGCCTCGTCCAACAGCTCCCATCGTGTCCGCCCGAATTTCTCCCGGAGGACCATCAGTAGCCCCTGGCTTCGGTTGCGACCCTTCACCGTCTCCAGCTCATTCGGTTCCCGCACTCCCCCGACTTTTCGCAGGAAGCTCTCCATGTCCGCCCGCTGCTCCTCTGCCGTCGACAACTCGACCGCCGGCTGGATCGGCCCATCCAGTGCATACCCGTAGCACCACACCACCAGCGCCGCGATGTACAGCACCCACGGCCGGTTGAGCAGTGTGTCGTCGCGCGCCGAGTACCCTCGCTCTTCCCGCGCCTGCTCGTCGCGTAGGAGACAGTCCGACAGGATTTTCAACGCGTAGAACGTCGCATCCCGCGCCGATGCCTTCGTCGCCCACCGCTCCGTCATCTTCTCGCGCGCCGAGCTGAAGTCGCGCCGGCTGATCGACCGCCCCATCAGTCGACCCGCGCCCGCAAAGATCTGGCAGTCCACCACATCCACGTGCGACGCCATGTGTGCCAGCCCATGGAGCACGTCCCGCGACTCCGGCATGCTGTCCTCGCCCAGCGCCCGCCGCGCCCAATGCCGCGTCGAATACGGCGCCGGCCCCGACGGTCCCAGCGCCTCGTCCACGTCTCGTCGCCAGTTATCGAACGCGCGCAGGAGCGCCGACCGCCATTTGTCCCGTCCCCCCAGCGCCTGGGGCACCCCGAGCGAACTGACCTGCAAGTCGCGTTGATTCATATGCCAGCTCACGCTGAGCAGTCCCGCCATCAGGATCGTCCGCCCGAACGCGTTGGTCCGCACCCGCGACCCGTTCAGCGTCCGCTTGAGCCCGTCCAGAAACATGGTCGGCTTGACCCCGTTCGCCTGCAGGCTCGACTGCACCCGCGCCACCTCACCCGCGCTCGTCGCCGACCACAGCGCCTCATCGCACGGCAATGGCAGCCGCAGCTCGTGCGCCACCATCTTGGCCGAGTGTCCGAACATGGTCGCGTGCGTCGAGTCCAGCACGAACGCTGCAAAGGCCACCCGCCGCGTTGCCTCGGCCTTGATCCAGTGCGACCACGACTCGTCCGCCACAAAGTCCGACGCCGCTACCGAGCCGGACGTCGACCGGGCCTGCCGGTCGTCTCGGAGGCTCCCCGGCGAGTCCGACGCCGATCGCCCGATCAACGAACTCCCGCGCCGCATCAGCGTCAGCGTCGTGTCGTGGTGGATGTGCGCCCGCTCGTGCAGCGCCCGCGTCGACAGCATCTTTTCGTACACCTCGAGCAGCAGCAGCCCTTGGAAGATCCAGAGTTTTGCCGGCGGTCGGAAATCAGCGTCCATGAAAATCTCCCACCGAAGATGCCACGCGATAAAGTTGGCCAGCTCCGCCGCTGTTTCTGTTGTCTCCTTCCCGTGGATCTTATCCAGCGTCGCCGCCCCGATCGCCATGACGGCCAGCAGCAGCAGGTTGGGGGTCTTATCGGCGGAGAACGTGGGCCGATGCAAGATCGGCAGTTGTCCGTGGAAATGATGCCAGTATGACCCGACGTACGTCTGCATCATCCGCAAGCTCAATACGTGGTGGTCATCGTCCAGGTCGCCGTCCATTAACGCATCCTTGCGCTTTGCTGCCGACGAGTACGCTGACTCGTTGAACCGCGTCGCCATGAGATGCAGCAACTCCTGCCGCTTATCCTCCGACATGATCGCCCGCGGGGATCCGGGGTCGAGAATGCTGGTGACGCTCATCGGGTGGTGTGGAATGACATTGGTAAAGAAGTTGCCATATGCAGGGTCGTTCAAATAGAACGGGTTCTGCTGGAACTGCGCGGGCTCCATGTAGCCGGGCATCACGCTCGGGACTGACGGATAGCCCATGGACGCTGTCCCCGGAGCGGGTTCGTTGAAAAGCCACGCAGCAAAGTCGTCCGCCATCGCGAATGGTGATCGATTGTAGGTCTCGCCGCCAAAGATCGGGTATGCGCAGGACGAGATCGGATCGAAGCCAATGTCCCCGCCGGGCGGCCCTGCTGTCATCAGCTCCGGCGCAGACTCCAGCACGTTCAAGCCACCGGCTCGATCAAGCGAGGTTGGCGTAGACGCCGCCAGACCGAGGTCTGAGTATCCGCCGACGGGCATCTGCAAATCGGTTCGAGAGTCATACGGCGTGGAATGGGCCAGGGAGGCACCACTGACCCCAGTCGAAATTGGATACACCGGTCTGGCGCTTTCGGGCTCGGCTGCCAGTGCATGTTCCGGATCCGGCATTGGGTGATGCAGCTGAGAGTCGGTCAGCTCCCCGGAGCCGATCGACGGGTGTGTCGAGCGGCGATCTCTGAACGACGCATATCTCGACTTCTGGGCGTCAGAAGAACTGTACGGCGTGGCAGGCTCGGTCGGAGAGCGTGTAGTCGTATGGTTGCTGGCGCTATCCGGCCGGTAGAAAATAGGAGAGGGTGCCGTGACATGTTTGGCGGTGTCGATTGAATGGGGAGTGGCAGAATCCATCCGGCCGGCGGCGGGCAGCAGCGTCGAGGAAGCGGGAGGATTCGACAGCGGGGAGTAGACGGACGCTGAGGCGGACGGATCATTGAGCTGCGACCGGCCCAGGGAACTGTCACTGGGGTCGGACACCTGGGTCAGAGAATCGCGTTTCTGCAACTGAGAACCTCGAGTCGTGTGCCTCTCTCGATGGCGGATGCAGAGATCCTGTCGCACGAAGGACCGGTGGCAATCGGGGAAGTCGCATTCGTAGATCTGCTTGGGAGTATCTAGACCAGAACGATCAGGATTGATGCGACGACAGTAAGACCAAGTACAAGTACGGCATACGGTTGAGCTGATGGCGGTACAGATGCTCCGCCCGCGAATAGCTCTTCCCACAACCCTCGAAGGTGCACTCGAATTTCCGCTCAGGCTGGATCTTCCGACTTCGCTTTCGTTTCCTGAGAGCGCCACCCGCGGGATCGATCGCATCGTTCTCCGGTGAGTCGTCCGGGGGCCGTTTCGACAATGCGTGATCCAGATCCATGGTCGCGACGGCCGGTGTCATCCCAGCCGGACAGATCGAAAGAAGGTCTTACCCAATGGCCCGGAGACAGGCGGGACTCGGCTCCTGTCCAGCATGCCCATCAGCCGAAGCCGGTCACGTAGACGCGGGAAGACGAGAAGCACCACACGAATGGGGCTAGAGCCGGGCCAAGCGAGCCATGGACAAGTGGAGAGAGTCGATATGCTGACAGGCAGAGGGAGGTAGATCGGGGAATAGATGATTGGCGGAAGAGTGGGAGTCTAACGGCGAGAGATCGAGGGGAGCGGTAGGTCGAGAGGAGTAGATGGATATTAGGAAGGAGAGAGAGGAGGGAGAGAGGAGGGAGAAGAGAGGAGGGAGAAGAGGGAGGAATGAGAGGGAGGAATGAGAGGGAGGAATGAGAGGAAGGAGAGAAGAGAGTAGGATGAGTGTAGAGAGGAAGAAGGAAGGAAGAAGATGGAGAGACGGCGGGGAAGCACCTGACCCTGCGATACCCTAAGAGCTTCTCTCCTCCTCCAGCTGCTAGTCCCCTCTCCTACTCCTACTGTCTACTCCTCCTCCTCCTCCGTCCCTCCCTGCCATTCTTATCTTGACCTTCCTTACCCTATGCCTGTGACTGTGCAGCTTCCCAGTCGATTGAACCGCAGCTGTATCTACCATCCAGGCTGTATCCACCGGGGCTACTAGTGCTTACCATTCTCCAGCTAGCGCCTCTGCCCGTTCTCGACTCTCAGCCCTGAACGTGGGCAATTGCTCCCGCCGTCAGTCTGCAAGTCATCAAGCACGGCGGACTGACGAATGGCTTGACGAACACCTGCGCGCAGCGCTCACGGCGCCAGAAGAGATAGTTTCAGCCTTTCAACAGCGGGGCCCAGGCAGCATGTAAAGATCCCTGCTCGTCTACTGCGCGCTCTTTGTTCTCCCTTGTCGCTAGCTCAGTCGCCAGCTCATCCCTGTTAAATTCGCCTCCCCCAAATCCTGCCTGCTGCAATCGCTCTCCCACAACCATGAATCATGTCCTCCGACCCCGATTCACCCCGATCCCAAGCCCTCCGCTACATCTCTGATTCCCGATTCCACCGGTGCTTCTCCGTGCCTGCTGCCGACGACCACGACGCCCTCAGCTTCACATACGCTGATGTCGGCCATGTTCCTGTGACACAAGGACAGAGTACCCCGACCATCTTGTTCATGCCGGGCATGTTTGGCTCCCGGTACCTGGCCATTCCAATGCATGCAATTGCCGCGAAACTCGGCGTGCGCGTTCTGGTCGTCGATCGGTAGGTGTGACGTATGTTCAATCGCCTTTAGCGCATCGCTGAAATGACTGTCATCCAATTCCCAGGCCAGGAATGGGCAATTCGACCAACGTTCCGATGGACCAGCGCGTCCGGGTCTGGTTGAGACTGGTGCCTCTCCTGCTGGCCCATCTGACCATCGACCATGTCGCGCTCCTGTCGCATAGCTCCGGCGCCATTTACCTGCTGAACGCGCTGTATCACTGTCGGGGGATCCTCCATCCTGAGCGTCCATATGCAGCTTTGCTTGGTACGCCCTCCATACTGGCAATCGCAGAGGTGTCTGACGCATGACAGCCCCGTGGGTGGACCCCGCCCACTCCCGCGTAACCTCCATGCAGCTGGCGCAGCTCGCCCCTGTCAAGGTCTTCAATGTCTGGCACCAGATCCCCCGCTTCTTCCTGTTGAAGGCCGGGCCTGTCCTGGCCTCCAGTGGGGCGATGGTGACCAAGATCCAGGGCTCTGCCTCCAGACACGGACAAGACCGTGCCTCCTCGTCGCAAGTGGACAGGACCCGACGGCGGATAGAATGGGACTACGGACTGGCCAGAGATATGCAGGTCGAGCTGGAGACGCTGATATTCCGCTTCCTTTTCGAGGAGAGCACTGTGGGAGCTAACGCGGAAGCGCTGCAGTGTCTGCGCAAGGGACCGCCGGGGACATGGGGCGTATGCGACGATTACGCGCAGTTTGTGACGGAGCTAGCCGGTCGAGAGTGGAGTGCTGGCCGCAGAGCCAGGCTGAAGGTGCAAGCATACTTTGCAGAGAACGATAGCATGATCGGGAAGAAAGGGCAGGGGTACATGGAGGAGTGCTGGCGAGGCCAGGATGCGGTGGATTTCGAGGCCAAAACCATCCCAGGCGTGGATCATGACAGCTTGTCACAGTGTACGGAGATCCTGGAGAGGGTGTTTCTTGAGGCTAGGGCTCGTGTATAGACAGCTCTTGCAGTAATCGGCGCTACTCGTTAAACATAGGTAGGTATCTCTACTCAGTAACCTACAAATTCGCGGAAACACGCCCAATCCCCTGCCCACGCCTAATCTCCTCCCCAAGCCGAAGCGCCATCGCCGCAATGGTCGCGGTCGGATGCCCACTGAGCTGCTCGGGAAACACGCTCGCGTCCATGACACGCAGCCCCTGCACTCCATGGACCCTGCATTCCAGATCCACGGCGCTGGACTCGCGCTCCGGGCCCATCCGCGCCGTCCCGACCGGATGGTACAGCGTAAACGCCTTCTCCTGCAAGAACCGGTTCAGCTGCTCGTCCGTGATGGCGTCGACGTTACTGCTGGAGTACGGCCACCAGTAGGAGCCCGGGTCGTCGTTGACGGGCACCGGCTCGAGGTACTTTCGCAGCGCCGGGCTCTGCATGATGCGCAGGCAGACACGCAGGCCCGTCATGAGAACGGCGCGGTCGTTGTTGGCTTCGTCGCTGAGGTACCGCGGGTCGATTCTCGCTGCGACGGTGGTCAGCTTGACATATCAGACTGGGGTGTATGGATGCGACCTACGCGCGTCAAACACATTCCGACTCTGCAGAGTGATCGTCCCAGAGCTCCGCGGACGGAGACCCAGCGCGCCAAAGGTGAACGCGCCCGCTCCGTCCGCAATGGCCTCCTCGCCGTGGTGGATATATCCCAACGGGGCGCCGACGATCTCCACGTCCGGCCCAACGCCGCCAGACGTGTTGTCCTTGGGAGCGCTGTGTCCAGGGAAGTGGTGCTCGAAGGACCGGATGAACGCGGCCGCTTCGCCCGCATTGCTGGTCAGCGGCCCGCCTCCCGTGATCATCCACCGGGCGAGCGCGGGCAAGGCCCTGAGGCTGTTCCCGAGGTAGTCGATGGTTGTGCCTGCTTTGGCCTTGCAGACGATCCCGGTAGCGGCGAGGTGGTCCTTGAGGTTTCTCCCCACTGCCTCGTTCCGTTGCACGATCGGGATGCTGTGCTTCTTCAGCTCGTCCGCTGGGCCGATTCCGCTGAGCAGGAGCGTCTGCGGCGTGTTGACCGCGCCTCCAGAGACAATGACCTCTCTCCGGGAGTGCACTTGGTGGAGGTCACCACCGCGACGGGCCTGGAGTTCAACGCCAATCGCAGTGGGCTCTTTGCCGGTGAGCTGGTCGAAGAGAACCCGCGTCACCAGGGCGTTACAGGCGACGTACAGGTTCGGGCGCTGCAAGACTTCGGGGGTCAGATAGGCAGTCGCCAAAGAAGACCGCTGTCCCTTGGGGTCGATGAAGGTCTGGAACCGCGTGGCACCCAGCGACCCGTCCGGGGTGTTGATGTCGGGGTTTGAGGGGATCCCTGCTTCGTTACACGCCGGGAGAAATCCCTTCTCGACCACCTCCGACAGATGCGCATACCCTGTCTGCCACTGCCCCGAGTTCCCGCGGTGTCGCGAGTCGACTGGAGGACGCGCGGGATTGGAAGTGAACTTCTCCATCTTGCGCAGGTACGGCGCAAGATCATCGTAGCTCCATCCCTGGCACCCGTGCAGCGACGCCCACTCGTCAAAGTCCGACCTGGAGCAGTGGTGGTACATCATGGCGTTGATGGAGCTCGAGCCGCCCAGCATGCGACCGCGAGGCCAGTACAACCGGCGCTGCGCGAGGCCGTCCTGCTCCGCGGTGTAGTAGTCCCAGTCATGCTCGGTGTGGAAGAGCTTCGAGAACATGATCGGCACCTTGGACTCGAGGACCTTTGTGTGGTCGCCGCCGGCTTCGAGGAGGAGGACGGTCGTGTCTTTGTCCTTGGAGAGCTCGTTGGCCAGGACACAGCCAGCCGCGCCGGCGCCGACAATCACTTTGCGGGGTCGAATTAGACGAGTATGCAGCAACGACTCTAGCGTACTTACCGTAGTCGTAGCCCTGGGTGGTGCGCTGGGCCGTGGCATATGTCGCCGGCGGTCCAGCGTGCGGCTGCGGCGTGGCATAGTGCAGCGGATTGAGCAGAGGATTCTTGTATCGGCCCATTGCGAATGTCTGGAGAAAGCTGGAGGTTTCTCCATCTGGGGCTGGCGGAGCCCATATATACACGCTATCCCGACTTAACCTCGGTCAAGCACACTCCCCGCATGTGTTGATCTGCACGCCATGGGCAGCATCTGTGCTGGGGCTTCGCTGTTGGGGAAAAAGACTGGGCCATATAATGGGTTGTTAAGGGTCCCAGAGTGTGCCAGGGAGATGTGTCGCCCTTCAATGGCCGCACATATATATATATATGCATCCTTGGTACCAGACATACCAAAGCAACACGTCGAGTATTGCCCAACGAAGCCAGACAGCAGCTAAAAACTAGAATTCATATTGAATGCTTTGTACACGAGAATTGCAACTAGAGCTCATACCATCCATGGACACCCCCGGTCAATTTGCCCGTGTCCTCTTCCCAGTCTCGACGGAATTGCAGCTTCAAAGATAGTATCGACTTGACATCCAATTCCTCTCACAATCCCACTGACATTACGCAGCCGACGGCTTCTGCTCAATCTCAACCTCCACGTCCGGAATCGCGCCGCCTGTCCCCGCCAGATCGGTCGCACGGGTCTCGGGGTTCTTGGTATAGTAGTTAGTGATGGCGGACTTGATCGCATCCTCGGCGAGCATCGAGCAGTGCACTGACAGTTTATCAGTATCTAGCCACCAGACACCGGCATGGTATACGTACACTTGACGGGCGGCAGGCACAGCTCCTTGGCCACATCGGTGTTCTTGATTCTCCCGGCCTCCTCGAGAGACATGCCGCGCACGAGCTCGGTGAGATAGCTCGACGACGCAATGGCGCTGCCGCATCCAAACGTCTTGAACACCACGTCGTCGATCTTGCCCGACTCCGGCGACACCCGGATCTGGAGCTTCATCACGTCGCCGCACGCCGGGGCGCCCACCAGGCCGGTGCCCACGTCCTCATCCTCCTTCTTGAATGACCCCACGTTCCGCGGGTTGCTGTAGTGATCCAGGACTCTCTCGTGGTAGCCTCTTCGCTGCTGGGCCGGCGCCGGGGCGGATCGCTGCTGGATAGCGGGCTGGATGGACTGCAGGCCGGAGAGGCGGGCCAGCGTGGTGCGAGGGGCTGCGGCGCCCATGCGCGGGGCGAGGGTGACGAGACGCTTGAACATGGTATCGTAAATCCGATGGACAGCAGGGTATTTAGCAGAGACGAACAGAGAAGAGGATCTGATAAGACCAAGTCATTTCCAACAATCTGATCGCTGACTAACGGCGCTAGTCCCAGGCAGGAAACTCGGCCTGATATACTCCGCAAGAGTCGTGTATACACTCTGTATATCCCAGACATGCAGAGTACAGCCTCTGCGCGATCCTCTGCGGTCAGCCCAGCCACTGCTATGCATGTTCTATATGACCCTGAGCCTCTATGGCAACGAGGAACCAGCGCCATGGTATACAGCTCACGCGGTTCACCGGAGGAGATATTTCCCTAGATTGCCATTGCCCGACCCATGATGCCCGCTAATGATGCATGATGAAATGAGCTCCCAACTCCCCAAGGTAGATCACTCTACACCCCCTACTCGACTGCTGCTTTTGCGGACAACTCCCGAGTCGCCACCACCCCTCTACCCGCTAAATCGGAATCGTGTAGCCTCGAGTCGTCCCAGGCCATCTCTAGGCGCCACATTCCGCCGGCGATAAGAATTAGTGAAGTCTGCCCAGGTTAGTTGGATCAAGATACCCGGCCTTGACGGGATCAACAAACCTTGCAGCAATACCCGGATCTTCCGCGTCTCACCCGACTGCACCTTGTCCGAAATCCCATTCAGCAGTCGTTCGGTCTCCCCGGGCTTCATAGTCCCCGGTGGGAGCATCTGGAGCGTTGACTGGAGCCACCGCCCACTCTCCTGCGGCATGAGCTGGAACATCGACATCATGACACCGGAAGCATCGGCGAAGCAATCCTCCGGGAAGGTGAACATCATGCCCGCCAGAACTCGCTGTGCAAGCGCCTCGCCTTGCGACGCTACCAGCTGTTGCACTGCTTGTTGGATTTCCGGCGGGTTCGTATACACCTCCCCTTCCGGACTGGTGAATCCAGACACCGCGGGCTTGTCGAATGCAAAGCTAAAGAGGTCTCGGTAGTAGTGTAGTGTGGCAAGGAGTGGCGCGAGCTGCTGCAATGTAAGAGAGCTCAGGGCCGCCGAGAATATGGGCACAGCGAGGGACGATGTCACGCATTCCTTGGGGTAAAACCGAACCGCATCGGAAGACAGCCGGAAGAAGTCCTCGATCACTAATGGCGCCATTTAGTAACCTGCACAGAAAGGGCATCCAGCAGAATACTTACCGTCCGGCAGCTGCTCCGGCGGAAGATCGTTGAGAATACGGAGGAACGCAACCGCCTGCTGCTCGTAGAACTGGAAAACTGCGCCGCTCGTAGACCGATCGACATACTCTCCCCCCTCGGAGAACTCACGAACAACGGCGTCGGTGGCCCATAAGAAGCAACCTTCTCGTGACGCCTCAAACCCGCTGGCAATGTTTTGTGCCAGAGTCGGCAGCAAGGGGATCATGGCGATTCGGTAAGAAATGATCATGGACCGCCAGCAGCGACAGACATGCTCCAGAATGGCAGTGGACGACGTGAAGTTCATTGCGATCGTATTCATGATCGGCAAAATCTCACCGCAATACTTGACAGCTGGATTCTCCTGGTTAGGCCCGGCATATGGACACACCACTTGGATAAAAATTGTGATCAGTTGTAGATGGTCTGTAGTGGGTTAGCGTATTAACCAGGGTTATAGGGCCGCCGGATACATACCAGCTACAGCACGCTGACCCTCATCGTCCTTTGCATTGTTCGCCAGATTCATGATGCGAGCCATGATGGGGTCGCAGAACATCTTCATCGTCTCATATACTTTGTCGAGCGGCTGCACTGCAACAACAGCCGCCACGCCCTCCGTCACCTCTTCCTGACTCGAGGGGCCTAGCTTATCAATGACGGACTCGTAGAACGAGTGGAGCTGCGCAATGTGGCCGCCCAGCAACTTCTGGCAATCTGTGCCAAGGAACTTGAACGCCAAAGCTGCTGCCTGAACAACCTCCGGGGACTTATGCTGGAAACCAGAAATGACATAGTTCAGTTGCGCCTCAAGGGTCTCTGGGTGTTGTGCCGTCCATTCCGTGTACCGAGCGAGAGCCATGATGGCCTGGAATCGAATTTTCTCCTGGTCAGGGATCTGCACAATCAGTGGGATTGCTTGGGACAGCACGGTGCTCTCCTCGGGATCGACCATGCGGCCCATTGCCCTCAAGCTGAACAACGGCGCTTCCAGTTCCTGCCAGTGTGGGACGTGCTCATGCGTGGCCTGCGATGCGTACTTGGTCACCCATTGCTGTATCAACTGATAAGTCTTGCTCAAGCACTCGGTAACCCCAACGACAGAACAGCAGTCTTTAAGAACGTCACCCATCGAGTGTCGGAAGTGGCGGAACTTCTCCTCCTGCTCACGATCACCACCAAACAAGTCCGTTTCGCCCTCCTCCAAGCGCGGATATTCGAGGTGTTTTACCATGATATCCACCAACTTTGAAAACGCATCGGAGAAAGCAGCTCGCGCATCCGAAAACCGTTCGAGAGTGACATATTGTTTCAGCTCGTACCAGAAGATGAAAGTGAGCGATACCGCATCGCGCTCCCAGTCTCGGACGCAGCACTCCAGAACCGCCTCCAGAAGGCCGCGGAATTCGGACGGTACCCGCGCCATCAAAACAACCCACGCCTCACCGGCCTCTGCAAAAAGTCTGGTGACTCCTTTGAACGTTTCCGAATCCTCCGCCTCGGCGGTTTCAGCGATCTTTGGACGGAGAGACATTATTCGAGGATAAAGCGATTGAATAATAGGAAGGGCGTCATCGACTTCGCGGGTATCTCTGTAAAGGGTGCACATGCTGTCCACCGCCGCTTCGAACGATGCATCATTGTCGAGTGCCCTAAGAATCACGTCCATCAACGGTGACTCAACGATCTTCGAGGCCGGAATTTCGCGCATCCACGAGGTGATACAGTCAAGGAGGCGGGGGTTTGTCGACGCAGATGCTAACCGAACAAATCCATCAGTACGGTGCCAAACGACAGGGAAGGAGCACATACGGGAGGACTGAGCATATTGAATCAAAAGCTGCATCACATGGTCCGCATTATCTTCCAGGAGTTCTTTCGTCCTTGCCATAAGATCCTCTTCCTAGACAATAACAAGGCGTCAGTTTCTGGTGGACCGGAGCAGAAAGCTCCTGCGACAGAAATCAAACGTACACTGAGGTTGATCTTGCGACCTTCTGTCACTTCCTCCGGGAGGATCCTTAGGAACTCCAGCACGCAGTCGCCAGCAGTACCTCCAAGCGTATTTCCCACTGTAACCAGGACATCTTTCCATTGCGTCATCTGGATCGCAAGGTTGGCGAGGCAGACACATAGCTGTGTCTGAATTGGCCGCGGACCGGGAGCATAGGCCGAGAGCAAATTGAGCACAGAGTCCCTCAGCCCCAGCACAGATTCCGCCGGTAACTGATCAAGGTCGAATATGATCTATTACAGTCAGCTGCTGGAGCACCCACCCTGGCGCAGGAGGAGCTTCACCTTTCCCTTCAAAGTCGTCGCTGCGAAAAGCTTCGCTTCCACAGGGATGTCCGAAGACTGGAGCAATTGATGGGTAATTGCCCACGCCTCGACCTAGGCATCCGTTGTGTCAGAACAGTAAGGGTGGTTCTGGGGCGTGGGGAAAGGGTCCAACCAACCGATTTCTGGAACTTCTCTAGAAACTCATGAGCCTGGGTCTTTTCAGAGCGAGACACATTGCCCTGCATCGTAGCGACCGACGCGAGAACAGGGGCAAAAGCCTGACCAGCGGCCGCTTGCTTGTCGGCCATGGTTGGTTGCGAGGGAGAAGTGGGATGCGTGTTTGGAGGGGAAAAGAATCACGGCGGAAACGGCTGCCAGGGCGGTCAGCAATGAACTCAGCGAGAGGAGTCAGGTGACTTAGATCATGTGACTTAGATCTTTCAGTTAACTAG
>RAQS01000162.1:0-39615 GCA_003698115.1 Aspergillus sp. HF37 | reverse complement strand
AACCCAACCAACCAACCAACAAACCCAAGCCAAACCAATCTGACAAGATCACGCACACCGCAGAATCCGAAGTCTCCGCCGACACCGATGTCGACGTCGAAGGCGAGTCACTGTACGAGCGGCTGAGCGCGCTGAGAGACGTGATCCCGCCCGGCGCGCGCCGCAACGTCAACAGCACGGTGTCTGCGGTGACATCGTTTGCCAAGTCGAGCGTGATGTTCAGCGGGAAGACACTGTGGATCCTCAGCACCAGCGCGTTCCTGCTGGGCGTGCCGTGGGCGCTTGCGTATTCCGACGAAGAGCAGTTCCAGCAGATGGAGCGCGAGCAGGGCATGATTAAGGGGGCTAATGAGGTGGGTTTTTCTTAAGTTGTCTTCGAAGCTGGTTTTGGGCTCGTGCTGATGGGATTGTATTTGCAGATGCTCACGCCGGGCGCTCCGGAGAATAAGGAGGGTCAGCAGCAACAAGCCCAGCCGGCTCAGTAGATGGGCTTGGTGTAGGTGGGCTTTGGGCAATGGTTTGGACGGGTTATGTAGATGGGAATGGCTGTTGGTCCGCGGGAGTGTATCAAAACTGTGTACTATAAACGGGTTAGAGTCCTAATCTTCAACGACATGTGTTTTTTTTTTGACTACAATGGCTGCTATTCATTTTGGAAGTCCATAAGTCGAGGCCTGGATTTTCAGGATACGATTATATAAGCCGTTTTGTTGGTGCCTGGGGCATACAGCAGACCGGGTTGAGGCATGCTTGCTTTTGGAAGCTCATCTCTGCTTCACATCCTCAACTACTAACTACACCATGGACCCAAACTATTCGAATCCGGAGGCCCTTGCGGTCCTTTCTTCGACCATCAACCAGACCGTAAGCCTCTTCTCCGTCGATTGAGCGCGGCATCTGACGCTCTACAGCTCATCGAGACCGGGCGATTCTTCCGTTCCAAAGGCAGCATGCAGAGCAGAGCGCAGTTGAAGCGAACCATGCCTGCAAGCCGGGAACAGTTCAACCTAGCATTGGACGACTTATCCGAGCAGATTGTACGCCACACACACATCTACCAGCGCAGCTGACCCCAACTCGCAGCTACTAGTAGCTAACATGGCACAGTTCATGGCCAAGGCCTTCCTGGAGAGAGATTACGAGGCGGTTAAGGCCCGGAGGAAAACGTCACAGCAGCCAGCAGAGGACACGGTGATGGGCGAGACCGAGGTCGAGATCAAGCCGGAGCAGGAGGCGCAAGCACAGCCGCAGCAGTCATCATTAGCAGAACCAGTCAAGAAGGAAGACGAGGACCACGGGGAGGCGGTGAAGCGCGAGCCAGAACCAAAACCGATCAGCCAAGATGTCAAGGCACTGCCCGCTGATGACGAAAAACCCGGTCACCTGGAGGAGATCGACCTCACTACTGCACCGGCGCCGCAGGAGGGTCAGCATCAGCAGCACGCGGGAACCGTTGTGCCGGGTGCCGCCGAGCCGTCAGGGATCGATTTTGACTCGGTGCTGAATGACGGCGCGGGCGGGGCCAACGACTTTGATCTGGATCTTGATTTTGGAGGCGATGTAGGGCTTGGCAACCAGAACTTCCTCGGGGATGGCAGTGGCGGGGGGCAGGAGCAGGAGCAGGCGAAAGGCGCGGGGGAGGCTATGGCTACGGATACCGCGGGAATGGAGGGTAATACCGCGTCTATTGGGGGAGATGCGTTCGATATGGAGTTGCAGAAGGCCGGCGCTGCAGAACCTGGAATGCAGGGACAGCAGGGCGGCAATTATGCGGAGGAGATGATGCCGGGGCAGTCGAGCTTCGACGATCTGTTTATGGAGCACGACAGCATGGGGGAGGGCAATCTGCTGGAGGGCGATGGGCTGATGAACCTGAACGAGCTGGACGACAGCTGGTTTAATTAATTGATTGTACGTATGTATAGAGGCAATGGTGAAGTCATGGTCATAGCCGAGCCATATTAGAGGCACCAGAGACCCATGATCGCCCGCCCCGACTACAGGGATTGCTAGACTTGGTTCGGATTTTCGGTCCAGCGTGGTGTCTCTGCCTTTTGCAGCTACGTACCAGACTCTGCAGGCCTGTCTCTTTTATTCCGTGCCATCCATTCGCCCTTTTGCCCCTGGTTGTGCTGGCCCTTCTTACGTCCGCCGCTCCCAGACTGCCTCCATGCCTCTCTGCCCTCCTTGCATTGAGTGGTTGATCACCAGCCCAAACCAAAACAGCTGCTAAATTGTCGCACAGCTCATATCTCGGGACTGTGCGTAATCCAGCAGTAAGTCTCGCTTCTGTCTCTTGTCTCTTGTCTCTGTCTCTCGCGCCGTGTTCGTGTCTTATGTGTGTCTCTGTCGTCAGGACTGCTCTTTCCCTCCGTCCTCCCCACGTAACCGGGGGCCCTCCTCGCTCTCCTCCCGCAGTCCTTACTTTCTTCTTCTTCTCTGCTCCCTCTGATTATGCCGTGTCGCTTGCTCTGCGAGCCTCTCTCATCATGACAGCCGCTCACGCTTCTCCCGGCCACCAGGACTTGTCGCAGCTCCACGGCCCCTCTGCCGATCCGCTACCTCTATTTGTCTCCAGTCTCCTACGTTCGAGATCCAGCCGGCGTCACGCCCTGGGCACCACTGCAGTTGGACAGACCTTTGCGCAAGTACCCAAGCAGAGCCTGCGGGCGTCGATTCTACGCAAGCTGGCGGGTTCGCGCGAAAACGCTAAGCGGTTCTTCCGCCTGGGAACTGCCACCTCGCCACCGCCCGGCAGCCACTCTGCTCACCGGTCTGCCGCCGCCGCTCCCCGCCCCGTCTCCGACAACATCGTCCTCTCCCAGGGTGATCTACAAATGCTGTCGTCCGCCCCTGTAGAATCGGGCGGCTTGCCCTCGGACTCGTCGTCCGTTGCATCCGTCGCCGTGCCCCAGCCGCCTCCCAGCGTTCCTGCGTCCGAGTCGGCTACGGAGCCGTTCCGTCCTCTGCCCCACGAGAAGATTGTCGCGACGGGCAGTGGGATAGCTGTTGGGTTCGCCCTTACCGAGCCTGCGCTCTATCTCGCCGGTTACGACCACAGCGACCCGAGCTCAAAGAAATCGGCCATTCTGCGTGGCCAGCTGCATCTGAAGGTCACCAAGAGCGTCAAGATAAAGAAGATCTCCATTTGCTTCCGTGGACACGCCCAGACCGATTGGCCAGACGGGATACCACCGAAGAAGATCCATTTCCACGACAAGAAGGATCTCGTCACCCAAGGCGTTCTGTATTTCAACCATGGCGATACGACGATCATGCAAAACGACTACGGTGCGCATTACTATCAGCACGGCAAACCGGTGCCGACGGTGACAGGGAAGGAAGGCGTCACGGCGACTACCCGTGAGCTGTTCTCGAAAAGCGGCTCGTCGGCGACAGTGGACAACCAGTCCACTGCGAGAGATTTCAAACGGCGTTCATTGCAGCCGAATCACACCCGCTCACGCAGTTTTGGGAAGAATGACACCCCGCCCGGTGGCGCGCCGCATCCCCAGCGCAATTACAAGCTGTTTCCAGTGGGCGACTATCTGTACAGCTTCGAGTTTCCAATCGATGGATCCCTCCCGGAGACGATAAAGACCGACTTGGGTTCTGTCCGCTATGATTTGGAAGCGCTCGTTGAACGGTCTGGGGCGTTTCGGCCAAACCTACTGGGCACTCTGGAGGTTCCCGTCATCCGCACCCCGGCCGAGGGCTCGCTGGAGCAGGTCGAGCCGATCGCCATCTCCCGGAGCTGGGAAGATCAGCTTCACTACGATATCGTCATTTCAGGGAAGTCATTCCCGCTGGGAACTCAGGTTCCCATTGCGTTCAAGTTGACGCCGCTGGCCAAAGTCGAATGCCACCGGATCAAAGTGTATGTAACGGAGAACGTCCATCACTGGACGGCAGACAAGAGCGTTCACCGCTTCCAGCCGGCCAAAAAGGTGCTTCTCTTCGAAAAGCGGGCCGATTCCTCGAGCGTGAGCACGTATCCTGGCAGTACCATGCGAGTCACGTCCGGCGGCGGCATTTCGATGGACCAGCGCGTCGCTACAGCGGACGGGGCGGAGTTTGTTGATCGGAATCGAACGAACTTACTGGGGGACCTCTCCAACGATTCGGGAATTGGTCCGACTGAGATGGAGTTCAGCGTGCAGCTGCCGAGCTGCCATGCGATGAAGCATAAGGATGAGTCGCAACGGCTACATTTTGACACAACCTACGACAACATCCAGATCAGCCATTGGATCAAGGTAAGTGACATTGCCCTGCAGCCCGCAACTTGCTGATCCGGCTTTCATAGATCGTGCTACGCCTGTCCAAGGTCGACGAGCGGGACCCAGGGAAACGGAGGCACTTCGAGATCTCCATCGACTCACCGTTCCATCTTCTGTCCTGCAAGGCCACGCAGGGGAATATCTACCTCCCGGCGTACACGTCGCCCGACTCGGAGCCAGCGCCACAGCCGCAAGGGTTCGAATGCGCGTGTCCTGGGGCGCCATTGGCTAGAAACGGCAGCTTAACCGGTCAAGTGGCACCCAGCGAAGGTGGAAACGCCAACCCAAGCTTGGGTACGAGGCAGGCCGAGTCAGGTGTGCCACGAAGCTTCACCAGTGGTTCGGGCGGGTTGGCACCGCCGCCGCAGGCGCATATAGCGCGCGAGGAACCGAACGAGCGGACAACCCGTCCGATGCACCTGCTCCGGGCGCCGTCGTATGCACCGCCGGCTTTCGAAGAGGTGCCACCCGCACCGCCGCTGGTGACACCACCGCCGGATTATACGTCAATAGTGGGCGATAATGACCGGGGAGAGGTGTTCGAAGACTATTTCCAGCGACTGTCATTCCATGAGGACCAAGAAGACGATGAGCGCGGACGGGGCCGAGTGGACGTGCCTCTCACACCGGGCGGGCGGGTCAACCGCAGCATGGACGTGCCGCGCGACTGGGTTCGGCTGGGGGAATCGACCGTGCAGTGAACGCAGCACGGGAGAGCAGTAGAGCCGTCACGACGCCACGATAGCGACATGGGCTAATGATAGATAGGCATTGGGAAGTTGGCATAGGGATTATATCGGCATGATTTACGTTGCATTCTGGTTGGGATTTGGTTCAGGTTCAGGTTCAACAGGTCAAAAGGTTCAACATGGGAAGAGAGGAAATTGGGATGGCGCGACCAGAGACACTTGTTTTGTTTTGGCATGGGGAGAGTTGCTACTGTACATAGATGCATGCTCGATAGAAGAGTTGAGGCTATATACAACAGTTGCAGCCGATCGCGTGGAACTGCCTAAGCGGGGAATAGCGCGAACTCCACCATCTCCAGCTTCTCCCCGCTTGATGTCTGTCGCATGCGTGTTCTGCCGGGAACTCACTCTCTTCACTTACTTCTACTCGCCCAAAATGCCCATCGACGTGGTCCCTCTAACAAAATCGGACATTCCAGCCGCGATCGAGATCATCCAGTGCGCCTTCGCAGACGACCCGTATTTCAAGTGGGTATTCGACCCTGCCAAGGTAAGATATACTCCAGATCTAGACTCCCCCGTCTACAGGCAAGGAAATAGGAAGAAGCTAACCCGGAGTCCGACCGAGGCGCGGATAACAGTTCAACAAGCAACGGAACCGCGACTCGCTGGCGGCGAGGTGTTTGTGGGGGATTGAGAATGCGCTGTTCTATGTCGCGAAGGAGACCGCCGCCACTAGTACCAGTACCAGTACCAGCAACAACGATAACGATACCGATACCCCTCCCTCTCCCTCTCCCTCACCTTCACCATCAAACCACGCATCCCCCGCCGACAACAAGACATCTCAAATCCTCGGGATTGCCTGCTGGCTACCCCCCAACCCCCCCAACCGCGCCCCAAACCTGGTCCTCCTGGCTAACCGATCACGCCCTCCTCGCTCGCCAAACGCTCAACAACATCCGCTATCTGGGCCGAGGCGGGTTGCGCATGGGGCGATATTCCGTCTGGAAAGCGCGGCAGGCGGAAGCGCAGGCCCGGCTGTGGGACGACCCGCGCGGATACTATTTCTGTAATCTGGTGGCGGTCAGTCCCGAGGCGCAGGGGCGGGGGTTAGGGAAGAGGCTGTTTGAGGTTGTCACACGGCGCGCGGATCAGGAGGGGTTGAAGTGTTATCTGGAGAGCTCCAAGATGGTGCCCAATGTCGAGGTTTATGGGAGGATGGGGTTCGGGTTGTGTATGGAGATGGAGTGTAGGGAGGAGGATGGGGATGAGGATGAGGGGTGTATGGTATGTTTTTTTTTTTTCTTTTTTCCTTACCTTGGGCTTCTTCTCCTGATGATGATGGCTGGCTAACAGGCATGGTAGTTGTATTGTATGACGCGCGAGCCAAAGGCGAACAATTGATCGGAAAACTGATTGACTGCTATGAGTTATGTGTATACGGTTTAGTTCATGTTATTCTCCTTAAACAGACTCAGTAGGACGACCTGCCCTATCTGCCTATCACTCGGGCATGGCTCGTCCATTGTCCCAGTCTACGGTCTGTCAGGGCAGATACAACGGTCATACAACTTGCATCCTCTGAGGTATTGACTTCCTTGATTCTGAGCCGGAACTGGCAAGGACTGCAAGAGTAGGCGCTGTCTGACGCCCAGTCTACGCGGAACGGGGACGATTGCAGTATCTCATAACTTGATTCACCAGCCTAAGATACTGAAGCCGGGCGTCATCATCTAAACCCGACCGATTCCAAAGTCATAGACGCCATAACCATTCGAATCGACACACTCCATCCCTCGCAGCTCGGCTTTTGACCTCTCCCACACACACCTTCTAACGACCGAAGCGACGAGGGCGCTCCGCCTGCTGCTGCTGCGAGACGGTGACGACGTTGACGGGGACGGAGTCGAACTGGTCGGGGGTCAGGTCAGCAATCTTTGATCCCAGCCCAACAGTGTATGTAGATGAGACATACGCCGATGCTCTTGAGCAGATCCTTGGTGTCCTGGTCCACATCCAACTTGCCGGTCTCGCTGTTCTGGCTGAAGTCGAGCGCCGACACCTCGGGGACGTACTGGTCCTTGCGCTCACGCTCCTCCTCCTGCAGCTTGAAGGAAATGCCGCGGACGGGGCCACGCTGGATACGCTTCATCCTGGTGGTGTGTTAGACTTGACTTGGACTCTGGTCGATCGGTGGGAAGGTAGAAATACAAATGGGTAGTGTATCCAGCAATCTGTTGTTCGTCCATGTTAGCCTCAATTCCTTCCGGTCCATCTGGACAGACCAGACATACCTTGTTCCGCAACCGCTTGCTGGCAATGATGGCGACCTCATCGCACAGCTTCTTGTTGACCTCGAAGTCGAGGGTGAGCTTGGGATAGTACCGCTCGATGACAACCTTAGCGGACCGCTTGACGGTCTTAGTGCGGACGCGACCCATGATGGCAGTGTGTGGTGTTGTCGAGGTCGATGGCGCTGTGTGGTTGTGCGACGGGGGCCGCTGTGTGCTTTTTGTGCCAAGCTCGCTTAGCCATCACCTGACCATGACTAAGTGTGTTTCTCAGGTGTCTGTTGCTTGCATGCCTGAGGCAGAATTTGGCTCCATCTACCCGCTGTTTACACGGCGCTGGACTTGCATTTTCCTTCATCTACGTTCGGCTTGACTACAGCATTTGGCCCAGACGACGACGTTACATATCTGGTCGTCGCTTTCCTGATACTATCCAACAAACTTCTGGGATAACGATTCTGGATATGTGTAGGTACACACTAGAGGTATGCCTCATCCGTCTTGTGTGCCTAATCCCCCTAATCCCGATACATTCGACGGCCTCGCACTTAGCCATGTACAGTCAACGGTGCCCAGCGGGTACACATCAGGCTGCAATATATCAAGCATGCGTCAATCCAGCCGGAAACCGTCAACTTGTCCCCGTCTCAAACGTGAATTGGCCATTGAATGTGTTTAGCGCTTGCCCCAACATGCACCACATCTGGCCAGGCTATCGTTGCATCATTGGACAACTAACAGCAAGACGGTTAACATCCTCGAAACCAATGGGATAGCCCGCCCTATCACTATCGCTGCCGCTACCACTCTACTGGTCCCGGTCCCGGTCACAGCGGGCATGCTTTACGCCATACACCGGAGCAATCCTACCGCCGACACTAGCTGAGCTTGTTCGACCCCTGTCAGACAAGTGCGTGGCGACTGTGCGAGAACCCAGAGCAGGGCCACGGCCGGGCCCGTCAGAGGGCCCCTGTCCGTATTCCCAGTGGCTGATGGATGGCGCTGCACTTATACTTGGCAGGCAACAAGTGCCGTTCAGGCCGTTGCGATCTATCCCGACACCAAGCCGCCTCTAGATAGTCTGAACAATCTGTAGGCCCAAGCACCCCCGGACCCCTCGGGGGGAAACAGCCAGTCCAGTGCCATGTCGGATGCGGCCAAGGCGTGGTTGCGTATCCTCTAGCCTGGCTGCTATTTGCCAGTCCTTCCCTTGCGTTGCAGTCCTTTTCTGGCCTTGCCTTTTCAGTCAGAGATAGCATCCCTCCTCCAGTTCGTCTGCGCGAATCATGGCGTACATGTGATGGCATAGCAACGGTCGCTGGCAAAGGCCCTCCCACCCCGGAGGAACGGATGCAAACGGGAGTGGTGGTAAGATCCTTGTGCCCCCTCCCCTGCAATCACACAACGGTACTTGGTTGGTAGAAAATGCAGCCTAATTGTTTTGCAACCCCCAATCAATTTCCCAGTACCCCTCTAATCCCCCAGAAACTCGGAAATTTTCCTAGAACGCCATCCCACATCAGATAAATTGGCCAAACAGAATTGTTGCCGGGCTTTGCGCTCCAACAGAGCGTTTCGCAATCAGCGCTGCTGGCCGAACAGAAGGAAACCCCAGCGTCGTAGAACGTGATATGGGAGATAAATAAATTCGTTCGGTCGATCATTGCCGATATATGCCGGTAAGAATGGTGAATCATTGTTATGCATGTTGGAGGTCTTGCTGCTCCGTGGGCGGAATGTGGAGTCGTCGGTCCAGCCGAATCATTTCATCGTTCAAGGTTCGTGTTGCGGGAGAGTTGACGGACACGGTCGAGGCTAACGAGCACATAGAAGACATTTCCCGACTACCACAATGAACCTGTCGTGAGGGCTATCCGGACAACGAGTGTCTCTGGTGCCGTCCAAGTCTGTCTTGAAGAAGTGGGCGGACGGATCACGACATGTGCTGTAGATGTAGTAGTTTTTGAAATAATTGCACATTTTCACCACATCCGTCGGCTGCTGGTCGAAAGTCAAATATGATCGTAACCCGGAGGCGAAGGCACGGAGGGAGAGGGATCAGTTGTGCAACAGAGCAATTGAGGTTCGATCCGGTTGGGATGTGGAAAGGTGGTTGACGATGGAAAGGTGCTCACGGACGGAGGAATGTGCAAATATATATTGGCAGAATTGGGCGACAGCGGATATGCCAATATGAGAAGATTAAAAGAGCCATGCCATGCTCGACAACGGGGAGTTGCGGAATGATGTTGGTGCCTATGCGCGTACGTTCCATGCAAAAGACGGCTCAGCACAAGCCCAGTGCGGTCAGGGTCAGACAAGATGAAGATCCACAGACCCCTTTCGAATCTATCGTTTGATGAACCGCAGCTACCTTGTGGTCAGCGGTCGTGATCCTCGTAGGGTGCCCGGTTCTGCATCATGTTCACCGAATCGGTACGTAGCACCGATGATAGTGCCACACTCTAATGACACGACAGCCGACGAAGCCAAGGAACTATTCCGCTATAAGAAGGCCCATCTTCCCGCCCGGATCAATTGACTCAATGGGAGATCGGCACGGTCCCTCGCAGCCGCAGCCGTTATTACTCCCCTGCACGTGGTGCTACCTAGGATCTTCATGCATGAGCGATGTATATTGCCACCGGAGTATGACAGCAACTGGCAGAGTGTCGACGACGGTCCATTGCTGAAGACGGCCGTGGTTTTTCTCCTCGGAGCAGGGCGGTTGGGCGCAGTGAAAGCATCCTCTGTGCTGCCACGAGTCAGTCACTCGGGAGTCAAGGTACAACTGACGTATACAAGTTCCGGGTGCGATGCAACCAGCCAGGCAAGCGGAGACCGGAAATAATATTGGACTGACTGGGCCAATGAGAGCGACGGGTGCGTATCACTTTCAGTTGCATAGACACTGGATTCATATCCCTTTGTGTTGCTTGCCTCGCCTTAGCCGCCATGGGCCGATGGGGAGATTTGAAACGAGAGCAAAAGAGAAAACTTAAAAAAAATAAAAATAAAAATGCTCGACGAAAACCCCCCATTGGCGGGCGCGACAATTAATTCCCTCAAATTAATAGGTCAACCGGTTTAGCGTGTAGGAACCGAGAAGCCACGGAGCTTGAAGTCAATACTCCATAGCACCATGCTAAGACTGGACGAACTCGAGGAGTCGACCCAAGGACTCCACGCCAAATACGGGGAACAATGAAGCTTCGCACTGAATGGCCTCATAGCCTCGGTTTCCGCTGAAAGTTCAGCTGGCTGCACGGCGTAGTTTGATGCTCCCATGCACCCATACACCATACACCGTACACCATACACCGAAAGTCAGAGATACGCCGGCTGCAATGCGATATGCCAAGCATGAAGGGATCGCTCTACTCCGGAGCAAAGTTAATTTCTCGGTTGGAGCAGATAGCGCAATGTATCCAGGCTCCCGGAAGCGTCATCGTCGAAAGCCGAAATGCCGTGAGCAAGTTAAAACGAGGGAGGATGCACTAGCATGAACTAGCGACAAAGCCAATGGGACGATTTGTTACGTATCTGAATTGTGTTCGAGCACCGTCAGGGAACCACAGCGTCTCCATGGAAGGATGATGACGCGATGGTGAGACGGATACGAGACGTAAATGTTAGGTGCTCCGTAGTGGGGGGGGCCGAGGAGCTGAAACACGGAATTGATGGTAAGGAGAATAGGAGACAGGAGGATTCGGGCTTGGAAAATAATGAAGCAGAGAGCACACGGGAAATATCTGTATGCTGTACACAGGAGTGATGGAGGAAAGAATCTCGGCTCGGATGCCGTGTCAGAAGCAGAATCGGGAAAGTAGCCCGAATGTCAGGTGCCTCTCTCCAGATCCGTCCAGATATGTACATTTCCTTCCTTCTGCCAACTCTCCTCCATCATCTCCAGTCAGGATTCCCATGTACTATGCTCGTCCTCCGCTGCACTAGAAATACGACGCCACGCTCCAGACCTTGACATGATGCTCTCCTAGTGCAATCCCAATTAATATAACCTCAGCCAGCCCCCGCTGCCACTGGTGGCCCCCACGCCCTAGATGTGGTGAACGGGCGCATCCCCGCGCAGGCAGCAGGAAACAGAAGACCGTGCTCCGCAGCGCCTCATTTGATGCTATGGCATGATTTCAGGGAAGCCGCCGACAGTCTAGCCCCCCTGTACGGTACAGACAGAGGAGAACGCAGAGTCAATCTGTCCTTTGACGCGGTGGTAGATCTAGAGTCTTGGGACGGGCCTGAGCGGCCGCTGTGACATTCCACAGCTAAGCACATGTGGCAGTGTTGAGTTGCGATCCGAGAGTACTCCGTACGACTGGTCTTGAATTAAACGGCCGACTCTCCAATAAACAACTGGCACCGGAGACACCTGAGACACCGACATGGCGCGGATGGTTTGGACCCAGGGGTCGGTCTGGTCTGAGCTCGACCAGGTGCTGCCGTAAATGACACTGGTTTCATTGAGGCGCGTGCAAGTTTGTCACAGCTATGGATATTTGATTCGATGCTATTCGCCAACCTATCACGACACGGATACTATTACAAAACCACTGCGCACTCTGCAAAGGGAGTGGACAGGATGTTTTCCGCTTGGCAGTTTGCTGCTTCCGAGACATGACTTTCTGACTTCTGCTAAAAGGAGGCGAATCTAATCCCGCGGGCCTTTGCGATCCAGGGGCAGGGCAGATTTGGAGGTTTATTTATATCAGAGGCCAATGCGAGCAGCCGGGGTACAATACAAGCCGACCTAGGAGTCCTCTGAGATCTCTTGCCGTTTATATTGCCAAACATGCTGCTATGAACTGACACTAAGGAACAAGAAGCGGCTCCGTGTGATCATATGATCCCAGCTAGCCACGAATTTAAGTCGTCTTGCCCTAAGATCTGCAGCATACGCCGATTTTTCAACGTGGCTTTACTTATTATGAGGAGTCCATTTCGGTCAGAGAACCCCCCTGTATCTTGCAGCTGGAAACAAGCCAGCCGGATATGCGGGTTCAAACGCCAGTCGAAGTCATCGAAGACTTATTACTTCCGTTATCACATTTTCGAGATTCCAGCTGAAGTTGGATTCACTGCTGTCTTAGCAAGAACCAGACATCCGCAACGTCGTCTATATGATAGACGAAGCAGCAGAGCGAGACCGTTATCCGATCACCCCGCTGATCCAAGTCGAACTCGTGTCACGTGCACTGAATGAAGCCGGGTTTCGGCAAAAATTGCACTTGAGACTTTCCTTATCGCAGGTGGGACATGAACAAGCTAAAGAGCGAGACATACCCCGGTGCCTGGGTAAGTTGTTCTGTCCTGATCAGAAACAAAGCAACGGCGAAAGGATTGCTATCTGGCTCCTCGACCATGGCGCTGGCCCAATGATTGTACAATGCCCTATTGACCTCACTTCATTATCCCACACCGTTGTCAAAGCCCTCATGTCTACGATCGATCATGCTAAATCGCGACGATAACGTCTGAAAAGGGAGCTGCTCCAACATGCAATTGGTCGAAAGTCAGATCGTCGAGACCCTGTCTCTACTCCTTTGCAAGGCTCTGCCATTTTCTAAAGCAATGCACCAGAACGATTGGCCATACTGGAGACCGTCCGCTACCTGACAGACGACTATTATTAACATGGAAATTCTCTTGGAGTTGATCTTACAGCAGAATAGGCATTTCTGCCAGCCCATTGCTGCAAAAACGACATTCATGCAAGGGTCAATAAAGAGCGTCGCAAAACAAAACCAGAACCATTGCTCATCGTGTCCCTCTTCTCAATCTCTTAATCGACATTCCATGGCTTCCTAGCCCAAACCCTTCGCCTATATCCCAAAGTTCAGCCACGCCCCAGACCAGCAGGGAGGCAGAAAGGTACTCACATAATATGGTAAGCGTGATAGCGCGGGTTCTTCATTTCTTCCTGCAGCTTGGCTACATATGCTTGAACCTCCTCCTTGGTCCAAGGCTCAGGAACCCCGTGCCTGGTGAGAAGCCACATACCCCAACCCTCCATTCCCGATGCCCACTGTTGGTGGCCAAGCCTTCCCGCCTCTTTGAGGACAGGGTCCTTTGCCCATGGTCCAATCGGTAGCTTGTATTCCTTCTCATGGACGTCGACGAAACCGGCCTTCTCGATTGCGGCGCGCATCGTGTATGCGGTGTCGATGCGACGGCCGGATTTCTCGGCTGCCCGGAGAGTGTTCGGGCCCCATGTTCGCAGGAGACTGTCCTCGGGCAGGCTGCCGTCGTCCGACGTCATTGACACGCCGGGCTCTGCTTGCTCGATCCAGGCGCCGGGTTTGAGGTTGCTATGCAAATGCGATTAGTGGAGCAGGCAGTTTTCGGCTGAAAGGAAGGCGCACTCATAGCATTGCTTATAGACGTCGTCCCACTCCTGCGCTGTAAATGCCCCGAGCATCGTTCGCATGTGGATGAAGTCGAATGGCTCCGGCCATGCCCACTCCTTCAGGATATCGTCTACCTCCAGGATGCAGTTGGAAGGAATCCACGTGATGGGCGGCGGGAACAGATCGACTCCTCGTATGAGGGCTTCAAGGGCCAGTCAGCTCTGGTAAGTGGTGGAAGTGTGCTGCTAGTTACTGACCGTCCGGATAGATGTCAGCCATGTCACTGCTCACTGTCAGCTGCGACCAGCTGTCATCAGAGTGATAGTTCAACTTACACGGCCCAGGTAGCTCTGCCGGTTCCAATGTCAAGAATGTGCTATTGGTGTTTAGCCATTGTTGAACCGCAGCAGATGCTGACTTACCTTTGGAGAGGGCTCGATAGGAGCTTGGAACATTCTATTGGGCTGCTCGGAATCCAATACCATGCAAACGAGGTGGCTTTGCGGTGGTGTTAGCGCATAGCTAAGTTGCTTCTCAGGATAAAGAACAGGGAGCATTACAATGCCTCCAAGCTCTCGAACTGCTTGTCGTCCGAAGGAGACCTGCCTGCGTGAGACTCGCCGGTGCAATAGGCGTATGCCAGGCACACACCAGTATTTATCTTCTCTCACGGTCTGATATCTGCCAAATATTAGCAATCCGAAGCGAATGACGAATCTTTCTCTTGCTTACCGTCTGCCATTCTCCATGACGCCTTTGTAAATTGTAGACGAAAGAGAAGTTGCTTCCCTGTAGCAATATACTAAGACACACTCCTTCCAAGAACATCTCAAGACTCAAGGCAACATACGACTGGGTGTTCTCCTCCGAATCATAGGAGTTGTCCCCGGTGCGGATGTCGTGATCCTGGGAAACCAATAAGGACGTGAAAAACAACAGGGGATAAATACATACCACAGAGATGAGTTGCTCAGCCATGGTAAATATCAGCTTTCGAACGCACAAGATGGGCGGTTCAGCGCAAGTAGATTCGATGTCTTGGGACAGTCGAGAGAATCAGAACGGTTGGAGATTGTTTGCTTTAATAAAACCAACCGCCGTAAGCACTCTCATCCCTGCCATCCAGATGCATGATGACCGCTGGGACGAAATCGTTACCGGAATCGCAACATTGCACACAAACAGGCGCTAGTTTTGCCGCTAAGATATTCGTTGCAGATATGAGCGGCGTTTCCCGCTAATGAACGACGGCTCATTTGCCTGGCATGCAGCAATTGCAAAAGTACGATGCACGACGAGAACTCCCCGGCCCGGCCGACAGTTGCAGCACGTCGTATACGGAAACGGCTACTGCAGAGGAACTGAATAGGCACAACTGGGGCTGTTTGGTCCTGGAGAGCCAGCTGTTTATAGCAAAAGGACCTGAGCAATTAACCATCGGTTGGAATAAATCGAATAACCTCATACTCCTCGATAGCTGTACTGGTTAGTAGTTTAAAACGAATAGAGTAGCATCGTTGAACTCTTTCGCCCGTCAGGTCTATGCAGTCGTATATCACCCTCGATGCACCGTTGTTCGTAACCAATGGTATGTAAAAGAACCCCGAGTCCCTTACGCCAGATTTCCCGAGGTGGATAAATTCCATGCGTAATACACACAATAATACGTACGAAGTGAAAGCACATCCGTTCTCATTTATCCGTTGTGACTTCCATGGTCTCCCCTACCAGCATTTTTGCAATCCAGCGGAGGAGCGTGATCCAGTCCTTCCAGTTTCTTCTCATGCCGTCCCAGAATTCCATAATCGGCGACTGGCAATCGGCCTCATACTCACCGGATCAACAGACTAACCCTATCAGGCTAGCGGCGTCCATAGGGCTGTTAGGTAAGCATTTTCGGAGAAACAATCTCCCACAATACAGGGCTAGCGCATCCCGTGATCTGCTGGCCTTGGAGACACTGGCCGGCGGCCCTTCAGAGTCTCGACGACCCGACTCTCAACTCTCGTTACCTTCTTCCCGTCTGTTGTCCTGGAAAGCCATTCGTTGAAGGCGCTGGAGGATCTGGTCCCGCCTGTGGAGCCCTCCATCTCGGTCGTTGTGGAGACGTGGTGATAATCTTGATAACAAGGGCAAAAACAGTCGATCGCTGTCAGCTCCTCCTCTTCCTCCTCCTCCTCCTACTGCCCACCATGGCATTTGGCGAGTTCGAATCGATCTGCCACAGGTCTCCGCTCCCGCTATGTTCGCTGGTCGGTCCGGCGTCGTCCATCTCCGGCTCCACGGGCATCATTCCCAGCTGCTATGCGCGCAACATCGAGCTAGCCAATACAATTATCTTCGAGGGCGCCGCATCGTTCTTGCATATTATCGCTTTGGCAATGACTGTCATTATGGTCCTTCATGTTCGGTCTAAATTCACCGCCGTCGGTATGCCTCTCGGCCAGCGTTTCGGTGAAGCCAAACAAACACCAGTCAGTCAGTACTAACAATCGGTCCCAGGTCGCAGGGAAATCACCACGTTCTTCTACATCTACATGGCCCTCACAATATGCTCGCTCGTCATCGACGCCGGCGTCGTGCCTCCTCGCAGCGGCCCGTTCCCGTACTTCGTCGCCGTCCAGAACGGCCTGGCCTCCGCGCTGTGCACATGCCTCCTCGTCAACGGGTTCGTCGGGTTCCAGCTGTACGAGGACGGAACGGCGCTCTCCGTCTGGCTGCTGCGTCTCACGTCCATGGCCATGTTCGCCGTCTCGTTCATCGTCTCGCTCCTCACCTTCAAGTCGTGGGGCGGCCTCAGCCCGACCAACACCGTGGGCCTGTTCGTCGTGCTCTACATTTTGAATGCGATCTGCATTGCCGTCTTTGTCGTCATGCAGCTGTTGCTGGTTACCAACACGCTCGAGAGCCGGTGGCCGATGGGCAGTATTATCGCGGGGGTCCTGATCTTCGTTGCCGGCCAGGTGCTTCTGTACGGCTTCAGTGATACCATCTGCGAGAAAGTGCAGCATTATCTGGACGGGCTCTTCTTCGCTACCATGTGCAATTTGTTCGCTGTTATGACGGTTTATAAGGTATGTTTTTCCGTGCTGCCTGGCTTGGCACGCTACCAGTCGCTTACGCTCGTCTAGTACTGGGATTCCATTACCATCGAGGACCTCGAATTCTCCGTCGGCGTCAAGCCGAATGCCTGGGAGGTCAAGGAGCTTCTCCCCGAAGAAGACCGTCGTGCGACTGCCTTCTTCCCCGATTCTAACTCGGAGTATGCAGGCAGCATGTACCACCACCGCGGCTCGACCTACGGTGGCTACAATTACTGATTTACTTTTCTCATCTCTCCACGATCTAGCATCTGCATTACGATTATCTCGGCTGGTTTTTATCGCGCGTATTCAAGCATGTTGTCATTCTATTCAGGTTTAACGACGAGACGGGCCGTTTCTGATTTGGAGCACATTTGGTTCTTGCTATCCGACTAATATACGTTGAAAAATGAGCTTTGGGATTGAGGAGGCGTCTCAATTTTGGAATCAGACAGGTTTTATCCGTATAAATACAAGATCCGTCTTGAATTGCTTCATCGTATGCAGGTAGCTGCAGCAACCCGGATGATAGCCTCACCTGGACAAGCCGGTTGTCCGTCGTCCGCGGACAATACCGCGTAAAGTACGGTAACAATGTGGGATACTTGAAGCCGCAGTAAGTGACAGCTCAGCTGCGATGTCTGTGGTTGACGTGTAAACCCAACCGCAGGCAAGAACGCAGGATGCCTGACTGCTGGTACATTCCACACTGAAAAGGTTCAAGAGAAGGGCGGTTCGCCAGTTCTCTGAGCGATATCCGAGAAGGATATCATCGACAAGTATTTATGAGCATATGTCGATACCGAGACGGCAAAAACATTCGCTCTAAGGGCGATGCCAGAGTAAATGCTGCCGAAGTGTTTAACGAATTGGTCTTGGCCTGCAAACTAGGATATCCGACGCTGAGCTCAATCCACGAGCACAACGTCATCTCCATCCATAAACTGGCATTCCGTATCTGTCCTGGCGCCCTTCTTGTCGGGCTGCGGGCTCTCTTCGTCCACTTCCTCCACCGGCCTGGTAGCAGTGCTGTACCAGCCCTTGTCGATGGATTTGACCAGGATATCGCAAGCTTGCATAGCCAGTCCGTCAAACTCGGGATTGTCCTTCGGTATGAACATGGAGACATGCGCCCTTACTTCGTCCGCTGCCTTGTCGTTTACGGCTCTGACCCATCGAATCCCCGGTTCAACGGGGTCCGTAGGGTCGTGGTCGTCAATGTCGTCCGGTAGCGAGCAGAAGGTCCGGTGTTTTGAGCGTACGATACGCTGGCTAAACGAAGTCTTACCCTGGTTTGCACTGTCTGCCGCTGAGGCTGCATGCCTTCCCAAGCACGTGTAAAAGTTTGTGCATCGTATCCCTCGCTCTTCACGCACCTTGGACATAAGATTCAGGCGCTCGCGAAGTTCCTGGGCGCGAGTTAAACACCCAACGAACGCGAGATGAGATGACACCCATCCCCATCCATCAGTGAGCCGCTGCCGCTGGGAATACATCGCCGCTGCTCCACCGGCAGCGACCGCCCCCGCAGCCCCCGCAAACATCGCATATCGTCCCCATCGCTGCCAGGACGGTGTCGCGGCGGCGTCCGCCGTTGAAGCGGAACCAGATGTGGGCGGAGATTTGGAAGTCTGTTCCTTGGATCCAGGGGCGCTGCCGCTGGCTCTTTTCTCGCCAAGTCCAAACTTGCCAGCGACATCTGAAAACGTATTGTACGCTGACGAGACACTGTTGTAGTGTCCTTCGGCCCCATACGATATGACCCCCGGCGCTATGCCCAGATACGGCGTGTCAAATGCGAGAACGCCTTGGATATGCGGAAACATAAAGGAATCGGGTTCCACGGCACGATCCGGACCAGCAATTCCAGAGTCCGGCGTAGATGAAGCATTTTCTGGATGCGACGGTGAAGGTTTCGCGGAAATCGGTTGCTCCGAAGAAAGTAGGAGAAGTGTTTCCGCCGCGACTATGCCGCCCATCGAGTGACCAACCAGAAAGACGTGGACGGACGGATCAACTGTCGGCGAGGCTGTCCGGTTGGCGACTTCTAGATCGATGACTTGATTTTGCAGCCTGCAACAAGGACACATACCGTTAGCAAGGGATAGGTCATGGATGGTCAGATAGCAAGACATACCATTCCCGGAACCTGCTCACACATTCTTTCAAGTCCCCTTGTGTCTCGTACTTGGGATACACTGCCGTGACGACATTGACAGCGCAAAGCGCGTGGCTAGTCAGCTCACGCAGGTACTGCGGAAAACTGCCGAACGTGTCGTCACCGCCCTGTGGGATTGCGAATAATCGTCAGTCTGCTTTGATATACTACTAGTAGTATACCCCGGCATGCGCGAGTTCGAACGGGGGAAGCGCGGGGCAACAACGAAGGCTATAAAGGGCGGGCGAACCTTGAAGCCATGGATAAACACAATAAGGAGAGTCTTCTTCATGGTAAGACGCTGGACAGACGCAGATGTGGCATTTTCGTGTAGAGAAGAAGAAGAAGCAGCGACAGTCGGCAGGAGGAGAGAAGCGAGTTACGTCAGTGGGAGACATGTCACGTGGCCAAATATAGATAGGGCTGTCGATTTGAAAAAATGGCTATCGCTCGATTCGTCCAGTCGTGAAGAGAAAAGTCATGCAATAGCAGTTGCAATGCAATCGAATAACCAATATACTATAACCTCCCACCACCAGCCCTCGGGAGTCGAAGCAAGCTGTCCTGCAGCGTTGTCGCCAGCAGCCTTCCATCGGGGCTCCACAGACAACTCTCGTGGACCGCTCTGTTGTCTCCAGAGCTCGGCGTCCAGCCTCTTGCAGGAACCACTTCTTCGGCAAACTCCCCGGAGGCTGCTTCGAGGCATCCCAGTCCATCATCCTCAATGCCTCTCCGTGCTCGTGGAAGACCACAGTTAGAGTCAGGCTGGCGATTGCAGTGAATGTCGCGTGGCCCAATGCGCGTGGTATCAACAGGAGAGAGTTCTTGTCGCTGGCATACATATGGGCGCAGGCATATAAGTTGTCGAACCCTCCGGACTGCTCTTTGGCTTTTATATCGCTCAGGTTCACAGCGGGATCTTGGTCTGGTAATCCCTTGAGGCTGTAGAAGTGCAGCTGGCGATACGTTTCTGGGCACCGCTTCACTTCGTCTGTCTGATTGTAATCCCTCATATCCACTTTCCTTACATCGACCCCAGGGAACTCGCGCTCTGGGATGTTCTCTTCGTGAACATACTGAGTCCACCAGTCAGCATCCACGCTGGGGCTGGGGGGATAATCTTCCGGACGCTTTCCGTCAAGAATCGACTTGAACCGGCGATGTGCATCCGACGGTTGGTGGTTGAATTGCTCGTTCTCGCAGCGCTTGAACGAACATAACCCTGAGAAGCATATCTTGCCATCCTGCCGCGCCTCGACTGCGCGGGTACAGTACAACGACCCATCTCGAATGTGCCGCACGGTGTACACAAATGGAATGTCGAGGAGACCTGGCAAGACCCAGGAACCGGTCATGTCCTGTAATTGTAAGAAGGCTGCTTTAACTGCGAAGGAAATTTTTTGGATTGTAGAATGGCTGCTTCAATGACATACATGTATCAAAAACCCGCTTTGCACGGTTTTCGACGCAGCGTATGCGGACTGGGCGTAGGAATGACCGCCGAACGCCATCTTGCCCTCCCCTGGGGGGTATGGAGTGGCCAGAGATCTAAAACGCTCCACTTTCTCTGGCGCATCCGATGTTGAAGCTTGACTGCTGTCATCGAGTCGCTCAAGGGCCATCAACTCGATGAATGGCTGCGGAGAGCGTACTAGCTCCAGTGGGTCATAGTCGGGTTGGCCCTTTTTGGGAGACATGATGCTAGCATCTGTTGGCAGTACTTGCACACCGGTTCGAAACACAGTAGCATTCAAACTGCTTGTGTATGAGAGCCAGGCCGGGTAACAGACCCTGGGTTACAAGAGGGGAAGAGAAGGGGTTGATATCCAGAGATGGCGCCTTGGCATTGACAGCTGTATGCAGCTCTGTCGCAGCGACTACTCCATCTCTTAGGTATATATAAAGCAGAACTTGCCAACATTAAAATCTGTGTGCGCCCAGTGATAGATAATACACCATGAAGAAAATATCCCATGCTCATGCAGCATAACATAATACAAAACCCGAATAATCACCCGGAAGAACCGCTGGCAACCACTCCAAAACGACAATACAATCCCCGATCAAATCGCATCCCAAATACTGCGGCTGTTATTCCACTCGATATGGCCCGGCACGTTCTTGATCTCATCCAGTCTGTTGCCCAGCTTGACGACTCCGAAGCGGATCAAACGGGGGTCGAGACCGAGAGTTCGGCGCATGTCGGTCTGGGCCTGTGACGAGGAGTCGAATCGCATGATAAAGTGGTGCCCGTCGGTGTGTTTGGCCTGGTGCTTTGTCGTCGGCCTGGGCAGGCGAAATGTGCCCCAGTTGGTGAAGCCGCGGACCACGCCGCCGGACCGGAGGATCGAGGTGCCGGTCGTACGGGCGATTCTGGACACGTCAGATACAAGAAATCGACATAGCTAAGGCATCGCTAGAATAAGGATTGGGACCGGATAGGGACGTACTCTCGGACCTCCTTGAGGCTGCCCGGGCGGACCTGGAGGGATTAGTCAAACGAAGCCTCAAAAGCCCAGGGAAGGAAACACACGATTGCAATCAATTCATACAGCATCGCCGGCAACTGCGTGGGAAAGCCGGGGTGACAAGGGCGCGGGAGTTGGAGTTTTCGCTTTCCGCCGCGGCCAGCAGCGAGAGAGAGCTTATCGGCGGGTCTTGGCGGGCGTATTTATCAGGTCTGCCGGCCTCGGGAAGTTGGCCTCTTCCATCTCTCTCTCTCTTCCTCCCTCAATTGCTGCTCTATCCTCTCCTCTCCATCCTATCCAAAATGGCTGCCGTCGCCCGCTCCTTCCGTCCCTTCGCTTCTCGCATGCTCTCCCAGAAGCTCCCTCTCGCCCCCGCCTGCAGGGTTTCGCCGGTTGCGGCTTTCCCGCGGGGAAGCGTGAGGTGCTTCTCGCAGAGCCCATTGTGTAAGAACGCCCCCGACTCCCAGCCAGAACGGCCGGGGAAGTGCAATTGGATGCTTGGAGCACATGCTGACTGCCACTGCAGCCCAGCTGAAGAAGTACACCGAGTCCCATGAGTGGATCGAGCTGGCGGACAACGGGAAGACAGGTGAGAAACTGGACATTCGACAAGACACCAAGACCAGCGGAACAATTGTTGACAGCTCAAACAGCCAAGATCGGTATCAGCGGCCACGCTGCCGAGTCCCTCGGCGACGTCATCTTCGTCGAGCTCCCCGAGGCGGACCGCGAGGTCAGCCCCGGCGAGCCTGTCGGAGCTGTGGAATCGGTCAAGTCGGCTTCGGACGTGCTGTCGCCTGTCTCGGGCAAGGTCATCCAGGGTAACAAGGCTCTGGAGGACAAGGCCAAGCTCATCAACGAGAGCGCCGAGGACGATGCCTGGATTGCTGAGATCGAGGTCAACGACGCGTCGGAGGTGGATGGCCTGATGGACCCCCAGGCTTACAAGGACAATGTTGCTACGGAGTAAATGGCATGGCGGGCGGTGTCTTGAGTGATGTGATTGCCTAATGTTCATTGCGTCTCCTGTGATGTTTGTTGTACTATCTTGGTCCTTGGGTTCATCCCGCTTCAACGAATTCGCTTAGACTTGCGCTGCGCCGGCGAGGCCACTTTCAACAGAAACGGTCGCTTTGAAAATATGTATTACTTGCCTGACGGAATAGAATGAAATCTGTCTATACCCGTGGACCGCTGTACTGTACATGACATCATTACCGTCAAACCTATACAGGCGGGATGGATTCACGACAAATAGGGCATTGCAGCCTCAATCGCATCCAGCTCTCAAGGCAGGTACTGTGGAAGATATGCCGGCAAGGGGTGACCATATAGGTGCGACGACTCAGGATGTTGCTGGCCCCGCCTGACACGCTGCTCCCTCCAGAAAGGCCCCGTGCCGCAATGACTGGAACTTCCATCTCCTGCATGCATATTGCACAATCAAAAACGGCCTTCTTCTTGTCCTTGAGCTTATGTTTGTCTTGATCTTTCGCCTCGCTGACCAGGTCTCGTTCCTCAGCTCTAAGGGACCCAACCGGCAGCATATCCCCGGCCTCAAGGTCGTCGTCCGAGTCTGCCGTATCCCGCAGGATGCGATGATAGTCGTAGGCTGGCGGTGCCCATCCTCGGGGCACAAAGAAACGCGGACCAAGAATGTCCTGACTACCCAACATCCAGACCTGGATCCAGACCCAACCTGCCATCGCAGCGGCGGTGGTTGGGTCCGGGCGGATGAAGAGCACATTCCCACGCACGGTTAAGAAATATACAAAAGGAAACAATCGAAGGACACTTTGGCCGATTACAAAATCCCATCGCAGCGCTTTGCGACAGTTCCGCATGACGTTGCGGTAAATCTGCGGAACCCACAATGACAGGTAAATAAAACCTAAAGTCCGCGCATAGAACGCTCCCACTCGGTTTGGCCAAATAAAAGACCAGATGGAGATGATGAGCATCACGAAGAGGATAAAGTAGAATCGGGCGTACATGCTCCCGACGTCGCTGCGGACGTCGGTTTGTGGCGCGGCCGGAGCACGATTGGGCTGCGGAACAGCTTCATCGTCCGGCGGTTCTTGATCAGGTGTCAAAATGACCGGCGTCGCTCCGGTGTCTCTCGGCCTTGCGGCGGTGGCAGGAGGAGGCAGGGTTCCGGACTGCGCGGTCGGAGCAGATGCACTCGCCTGGCGTTCCTGGTCTCTCCGTTCAGGCGCCTGGACCGCCCAGACATCCATCATGAGTTTCATTCCGATGTAGCTGACAGAAAGGAAGGAGAGGAACGAGAGACCGGCTATAACCAAAAAGGATACAGCCACAAAAAGTTCCAGGATAATGAAAATAAGCACAAAGGCATCTCCATATGCCATCAGGGCGAGGGTATAAAAGCTGACACGGCTCCTGGTCGACGGTGTAGAGGTTTCTTTAACCTGTCGCAAAAGCAGAGAGATTTGGGCAACAAATATGGCGGAAATAACAAAAACCAGACGAGAAGAATATTTGCTATACTCTTCTGCCTTGGGCCCGGCCAAGTACAGTGCCTCTGACGGAGGATAATCGGGCACTCCTTTCGTCTCAAGGATATACCCGCAATCCGGGGAGAACACCACGGCAGACATAACCGTCAGTGGAGGAGATGGGATTGGCGCGCCCATAGGATATCGGAGCTCCCGCTCAATCTGCTCTATTAGAAGGTTGTCCGCCGGATGTCCGTCAATCGTAACTGGGTGTTGTTGCAGATAAATGATGTGTTCACATTTTGGGGCTGGTGCTTCCAGGCGTTCTGACCCAACTAAAGACGACCACGGAAACAGTGTGGCCGGGCGATTCTCCTTCTCCGATATCGCATCAGAGAGGGAATTAACGAGGAGCTGGTGGGAAAGCTCGTATGAACCATTCGACAGCGCGAAGTGTGGCAACGAGAACAACCCTGCGTACTTCTCACTCGTGGTGCTAAGCAGGATGCTCCCCGTCTCCGGGAAATGCACACCGAGCAGGGAAAGATACCATGTGTTTCCCCAGAAGTTGTCACTCTCCACTGCCAAACCTGCTCTGATCTCCCGAACCTGGCCAATATCGGTCTGGAGTTCTTCACCGCCTCCGTCGTTTATATCCAAATAGAGCGTTCCCGTATCGCCGGTAATATTGTGGCCGAACTCATGCGTAAAATACTCATGCTCTTCATAAATAGCCGTCATGTTAAGACGAGAGAGCGCCAGACCCGGCCGGCGGATCCAATCCCCTCGCAGCTTGCTCGTGGCATTGCGATAGACGGGGAGATGTAGGCGCGACAAATTGAGCGACGAAGAGGCGTCCACGCTCTCCAATGCCTCCGGGGATTCTAGCCCAGCACTCGAGAAAGCCGAGCGCACCTGACGACGAGCCCTTTCCTGAACGTCCGGGAGAAGATCCCAGGAATAGCTGTCATTTCTCCTCAGCCCGGTGCAGGGAAGCCACCGGTCGGCTGGCGGGTCAAAGTCGCCGTAACTCGACTCTTTCAGGAAGCGGAGTGCATCGCGCTCTCTGGCAAGCTCCAGCTGGTGCTCCCGGGGGTTCTCGACGAGCGGAGGTCGAGTTTGGGAGCTCAGGAAAAGGTAGATGACGAGGAGGAAGAATAAGACGGAGCCGCGGTTATCCATGTATGCCGGAGGGACGGGACATAGGGGAGCTTGTCAGATCTGGAGACATCGCATAGCTTGACTGATCAATATGGGGACGCGGAGGGAGTTGAAGTTGAAGATGAGGTGGAGCGGCAGGCGGAGAGGCCAACTGCAGAGGCGCTCTCACCGCCCTGGGCCTCCGCCTCCTTATCATCGTCGATCTCCATACTGCTCGTGGTCAGTGAAGGAGGGCCTGCTGCTTCACTGGCTACAATTACCATGGCTTCGAGCCTTCCCATACCCCAGCCTCCTCGCTCGCCCACTCCGCCGCCAGACCATCCTCCTTCCCCTGATCCTCCCTCGCGAAACAACCGCAACTCCTTATCCGTCGACACATTCCCGCCACGGAGTCCTCTCGGCTCGACAGATCCAAGTCGCCTGAGTCCAGCTAAGCCGTCGTTCAGCTCGAGTTCTACCAATGCATCTATGCAGAACGGGTCGAGTGACAATGGCGCTGCCGGGCCGTTCAACTTTACAACCGTGTCCATGCCGAAAAGCCCTGTTCTCAAGTCTGTGAGTGTAGGAGACTACCGTTTGTTCTGGAAGGTCTTAATGCTGATTAATGATTCGTATTGAAATAGAATATCGGACAGCGGCGCGGACATAAGTACAAACATAGCAGCATATCCCATCAAATATTCCTCGAGCCTCCTCCCAGGGCGCCTCTGGCGCTTCCCAACTCGTTACCGATACCGACGTTGAAGGAATGTCGCTCAAGCATGTCGAAAGACCAGACGTCGCGATTCTGGTGGAGTGTTTGCCATATGTTTGTGGCTGCGTACACGCTCTGGAGCGCCCATGGGTCCTTGGCGATGACAGCGCTTTCGCATCTGATACTTTTCGACTCACTCGGCGCGCTGCTTTGCGTGGCGGTTGATGTGCTGGGAAACTTTGAGGTGTGGAAGAGATCCAGCATCCGGCACCCCTTTGGTCTTGAACGATCGGAGGTGCTTGCTGGGTTTGCGATGTGTGTTCTTCTGCTTTTCATGGGGTTGGATCTTATCTCGCATAATCTTCAGCATTTCCTTGAATCGTCCGGCCATGAGCCTCACCATCCGCACCCCCACGAGCGAGTCTCCATGGGCAGTGTCGATGTGACCGCCCTCCTTGCCGTCTCCTCGACATTGGTCTCTGCTATTGGTCTGAAAAACCACGCGCGGATCGGAAAGGCAATGCGGTTTGCTTATATCGAGTCGCTTCCGTCGGTCCTCAGCAACCCGTCTCATTTTCTCACCATTTCCTGCTCCACGCTTCTACTGCTACTGCCGTTGGTATCCATACAACTCTATGGCTGGCTTGACAAGATGCTATCTGGCACCATTGCGATTTCGATGTGCGTCCTTGGAATGCGCTTGGTCAAGACATTGGGGTCTATGCTTCTTATGTCATACTCCGGCCACGGCGTTCCGGATGTAGTCAAGGATATTGGGGCCGATCCCGCTGTTCTTGAAATCGATGATGCGAGATTCTGGCAGGTTCACTATGGGCTGTGCATGGCGAACATGAAGCTTCGTGTGACTGGGTCAGAGGAGAATCTTGTACGGCTGCGCGAGCGAGTATCCAGCTTGATTAGAAACCGGCTGGGCGGGGGCTATGGCATGGGAAGCCAGAAATGGGAGGTCTCCTTGGAACTGACAAACGAGCGGTTGTAGAATACCGCTACTCAAGTGATTGATCTACCATGCTGCTCAGGTGTCACTATGGTATATGCCTTCCGTTGGCCGTGATTTGTATAGCAGATGTACTTACTTGTGCTTGTAGATATGAGCAATTGGATAATATCAGGAAAGCGCCTGCCATCTTAAGTGAATGCGAGTGGTATCCATTGGCGCATTTGCTGCGCATTCACTGCAGTTATAGAGCAACACATCGAAGCCCCCCCCAACCTAATCCAGACCTCTCGAAGCAATTATAGCTTTCGCTTTAGCTATTGACATCGCTACCCAAAATACAAAGCCATGGCCCGCTTCTTGGACCTCCCTCTCCCAGTCCGAGAGAAAATCTACCGCTATGCGCTGGTACGAAAGCGCATCTTCGTCCGCCCCTTCGTCTCAATGACCTACCTACTCGACCAACACCTCAAACACGGCGGCGGCGCCCCCAATCTCCCGCTCCTCTGCGCGTCGCAGCAGATCTACAACGAGGCAATGCCCATCTACCTGGCCGAAAACACCTTCTCCATCATCCAAGCCGACCTCCTCGCCGCCGCGCGCATGGAATATCCACGGGTATTCCAGAACCTGAAGCTAATCCGCCGAGTCGAGCTCGTCTGCGACAGCCGCGACTACATCTACCTCGCCCAGTTCCTCCTGAGCCGCCTGCCGCAGATCCGGGCCGAGGTCGAGGCGACGACGGCCGCAGCCGACGGGGCGCGGGCTCACCACGACGCGCTGCGCAGGTTCGAGGACATGTACGCAGACTTCGACATCGAGGGCGTGCATCGCATCCGCCAGTCGCCGCGCCGGCTCAGCTTCGAGGACGAGCAGGATGTGCACGAGCGGCATGTCGAGAACATGAAAGAGTACCTCTGGGGCCGGACGCTGACGTTTGTGAGACAGACGCTCAGGCTGTCGCATCTGTATGTCGATCTGCGGGGCTGTACCTGTGTAAGTGGCTGCTGTCGGCTGGCGGATGAGGTGCTGGGCTGGGGCTGGTTTTATGTCTGGGTGCATGGCTTGCCGGACGAAATTCATGTTCGGGGGACGTCGAGGAGGGAAAAGGACGTGATTGCTTCCATGTTTGACAAGCAGCGGTTCCATCGTGGGTTGAAAAAGGGGGAGATCTATGACTTGGAGAGGGTTGGGGATTGGCAGGGATTCGGCCGGTACAATGGGATGATGAAGGGTGTTCATCGGAGGATCATGCACGGGTAAGCTCATTCGAGAGATAGGTACATATGGAATGAAATGGAAATGCAATTGCGACGAAAGGAAACACCCTCTCTAAGCCCAGGTTTTTCTCATACCGCAAACAGAGCAGCCGCCGAGCCCACTTCCTCTTCCCTCGTCTTTGTAATGTCACATAGTGTATCGACTCGAACTCAATCCAAGTCACGTTCTATCCACCAACACCGGCTCTCCAATTCATGGCGTCGCGGGCACGGTGTTCGCGCCGGTCACGGTCGTTTCGCGCTCGTCTCTCCTCCGACGCTTGTCCAAGAGCGCTTCCCGCCGTTGCGCAAGTATCTTGAACTGCCTGTCCTCGACGCCCTGCATCCAGTAGCCGAAGCTCCCACCAACGCTAGCAAAGAGAGGGTAGACCCAGAGAGATTCCTTAGCGAACATAGGGCGCATTTCGATTCCGAGCTGCCAGATCCGGACGGCAATGCCTGGGCCAATGTCAGTATTCTGAGAAGACCACCAGAATGAATACCGTAACATACCGAAGCCGGACCAGAAGAGGACTTTGTGAAACATGACGGAGGCGCGCTATGGTAGCGGAGCGGATAAAGCGGATTGGCCTAGGAGCGATCCGAGGTGGTATATCGGAAGAAATGGATAGCCGGGTAGTCCGAGTGCGTCGCTGAAAGAGAACTGCAGGAGTTCAATCACCGACCGGCCGTCGACGGGTGGTGCAATGGGGTCGAGATGGAGGCGGGCAGCAGGTCAAGGTGAGGTTGAAGCCGGACGCTGCAGCAACCGCCTTCCGCCTTCGGATCAACAATCCCCCGCGTCGCATATCAAGGCTGCTTCTCCGTCGCGCATTCTCTTTCAACCCCATCCCGAATGACGCGTGCGGAATATTTGCCGTTTTGCTTTCTTCGCCATGGGTGACTCAGAGGAGGTCCCAGATGCGCAGTCTACGAGCGCGAAGCGCCCCTCGATGGACATTGAGAGTCTGCAGCGGAAGAAGTTCAAGCTCGACGAGCTACCGCTTACTCCTGCGCAACATACGTCCATCCAAAGCCTTCTGCATTCGTTCAAGAAAAAGGGCGGGTTTGACAGTGTCCGGAGCGGTACCTGGAAGGAGTTCGATAATGGGGTACTTTTGCTCGCTCCCAGGGTTCTTATATTCGACGACCAAGCTAATCGGTTTCTACACAGGAACACAAGACAGACTTCCTCAAGTCACTGACTGAAATGGCGGATCAGGAGATTGATCGAGAGCCCGAGCTTCTTTCTCGGGAAAGAAGGAAGGCCGCAACCCTGATCGAGGGCGCGCTGGATCGCAACGATATCTATAAGAGTGTGGAGAAAGCCGTCGACGCATTGGCCTCGAAACATCTTGATACGATTCTCAGCACGGTCCGCGATATTCGCCGCCAGGAAGTGGGCGAGGAAGTTGTGGCCCAGGAAGAGAGGTCCGGAAACAAGACCGACGAAGAATACGAGGCTTACGTCAAAACTAAGCGGGAAGAACGCGAAAAAGCACACCAGGAAGCCGTACGTAAGCAGAAGGAAATTGAGGAGGAGCAGGAACGGATTCGAGCCGAAGAAAAGCGCAAACGCGACGAAGAAGCGATCGCTAGAAGAAAGGAGCGCGAGGAGAGGCGGCGTGCTGAAGATGAGCGCATTCGCGAGGAGCAGCGCTTAATGGATGAACAGAGGGAGCGAGAACGGCAGGAGAGATATGAGCGTCGCAGGCGAGAGGAGCGCGAGCGGTATCGTGATTGGGAAGACAAGGACCGCAACCGCAGTCGAACCAGAGACCGTGACCGCTATCGTGACCGCTCCCCAACGTACCGTTCTGATCGCGGCTTGTCGCCCCGGTACCGTGACTCGAGACGAGACAAGTCGCCAACGCCCAAGGATCCCACGCCGGCTCCCCCGCCTCCGCCTGCTGATGACAAGAGTCTGGAAGAAGCCGCCCTTCAGCTTCTATTAAGGGAAGGCGAAGAGCTTGCGGCCAAGGCGCGGCAAAAGCCGGAGTTCGATTTCGAGGAGGCCGAGGCGGCCGAAAACGGCGCCAAGTCTGCGAAGGCTGTCACTGAATCGAAATCTGGGAGCCCGCGCCGAGAGCCAGAGCAAAAGCGACGGGAGTCATCCTATGATCGGTCAGATCGGCACCGTTCCTACAGGCGAGACGACAGTCGCGAACGTAGACGATCGTCGTTTCGCTATGACGAAGACCGCCGGCGGGATTGGACGCAGGAAAACACCTTCCGGCCTCGAGAACGGGACACTGATGACAAATTTGTTATTCGCGATCATCGGCGTGACCAGTCTGGTGACCGAAGCTTCCGACCGCGTCGACGAAGCGAGAGCCGGTCCGATGCACGAGGATACGATCGAGAGCGAGAGCAAGAACGAGAGCAAGAGCAAGAGCAAGAACGAGAACGAGAACGAGAACGAGAACGAGAGCGAGAGCGGGATCGAGGGCGGGATCGAGATCGATACCGTGATAGAAGCGTTGAGCGTGAGAGGGACAGAACCGATGACTATCGTTCGACAGGGCGCGACAGGCACCACGATTACCGAAGTTGGGACAGGAGAGATAGGGACCGATCAAGAGACCGTGACCGGGATCGAGATAGGGACTGGGACAGAGCCGGTGGCAGCGGTAGAGACAGGGATCGAGACCGAGATTGGGACAGAGCTATCGGAAGTGGCCGGGACCGGGGCCGAGACTGGGATAGAGCGAGTGGCAGAGACCGTGATCGTGATCGTGACCGTGGCCGTGACAGAGACCGAGGCCGAGATTATGACCGCGATTACTATCACCGACGCCGAAGCTACTACTCTCGCTCTCGGTCCCGCAGGGGAGATCGGGACCGGGACTACCATCGCGAGCGGAAAAGATCGCATTCTCGAGGCCCCGCTGGTTCAGAGAGGGACTCCCAATCTCAGCGGCGTTCACCAAGCGTCCGCGACATTGACCGGTATGTACCTGCCGGGAGCCGTCGAAGTCGGTCACCACGACGGAGAATCAGGTCGCCAGAGCAGGAAGAGCGCCCGCGGATGAAAGTGGACATCGATAGGTATATACCGGGAGGGGGTCGGGATCGTGAACGAGAGGGAGACAGAGATGTGGAAAGAAGCCGCGACACAGAGGATCGACGGTCGCGGAGATCGAGTCCCAGTCGAAAGAGGAGTCGAAGCCGATGATTCTGCTGTGGACAGAATCAGTCGATGTACGATATTGGTGCCGTGTACACTGGGTATGGTCATAATAACACTGACGGACTGCCTTATGGAGTGGAATTCTAGATCCTAACGTCGCATGCTATGGCAATACAGACCCAAGTCCATCCCTCACTCCTCCGAAGGCGGGTCGCTCGTCTCAACAGCCTGCTGATAACCGTCATTCTCGTCGTGACGCCTGTAAAAGTACGAATTGGGGCCGGGGCCATCCACGGGACGCAGCTCGGGTGACAGACGATCGAGAATAGTCCGCTCCAGGGTCTTGATGGAGCGCTCGCAGTGGCCAAGCTTATTCCAGACAGAAATCAAGTGCGAGTTGAAGCGAACAGAGGTCGAAACGCCGAGGACATGATCATGGTCTAGCAATCAGCAGTCAGCACCCCGATCCATCTATTACAACAATCACCCAGAAAGAAAGAAAGGGAAAACATCATACCGCCCTCCAGCACGGCCTGGAACTCATTCGCGATGCACAGAAGCGCAACCTCATGGAAGAACGCCTGCGCCTTGGCCTTGGGCACGCGGAAGCGCCAGCAGCCGCCGCGGACGTTCTCTGGATGCTCCCAGACGGGCTTGACGCCTCTGCGGAAGATGTGCACGGAGTCGCGCAGGCGGATGCGGTCCCAGGGGTAGTTGTTGTAGACGCGGTAGAAGGCGGCGATGTCGGCGACGTCGTCGTGCAGCACGAACAGGCGGTCGTCGTAGTTGGCGGTCGAGTCGGGCGAGTGCTTGTCGTGCCAGACGGTCCAGTGGTACTGGAAGGGGAGAGGACGCAGCTTGGGCAGGATCGACTGGTGCAGGGCTTTTCTGGTCGAGGCCTGGTGGTCGCCTTCTTCGGCTGGGTCCTCGGGGAGCAGGCTTCGGTCGTTGATGTGCAGTTTGGGAGGGTCCATGGTGGTGAGTGGGATGAGTGAAGGGTTGTCGTTTGTGGTAAGAGTAAGGCTGTTAGGTTCTGGTGTAAATACCCTGGCTAAATAGGGTGAACGCCTATTGTTCTGGCCAGGTATACGCAGGAAGGAGATCAATAGGTCAATCGCATAGTGAATGTATTGGACACTCACAAGTATAGAAGCGTAAACAATAGTATTCACAAGCAAATAGTATCCAGCGACAACAATAGTAGACCAGTTAAATAGGGTTGGTTAGTTGCATATAGATAGAAGTCGCAACTATACAGAGTAGACATGATACAGAATAAGCAACAGAGGACTGCGAAGATATGGAAGATATCACTCGTCGCTGCCTGACCAGAACCGGGCAATCAGACCCAGCAGCAGGGATATACACTGCTCGGCGAAACGCCCTGAAAAACGGCCTGCAGAATGCACCAAGTATCTATGTACTTGCACGTAGCTCGAAACGCCGGAACCAACCTAACGCCGGCCTAGCCTAGCTCCACCGCGCAAATCCAGCATCCAACCAACCCACTCTCCTCCACCATGCCGGCATCCACCCAGAAACGCCCCCGACAATATGCACTCTCTGAGCCCGGATCCCCAAAACGCCCAAGAACGATAACGATGGGTCATTCCAGTCCGAAACAGCCGGCGCTGCAAAGCTCTGACCGCGCTACGTCACCGATTACCTCCCGCACCGCAACCAGCAGCAGCAGCTCGCCAGGAACCAGCGACGATGAGAGAAATGCTCATACGCCCGCGCGCGCGTCGAGTCTAACCCGCCAGCGGAATACGCAGCCCCAGCCTCGCGGACAAGGCGAGGACGACGACATCTCGTCAGACGAGTCGACCTCATCTGAGAGCGCGAGTTCCGACGAAGAACGCGACGAAGACGAGGAGGAAGAAAATGATCCATCCGTCCCTCGCCTCCCAGCCATGCAGAAACCGCAAATACACCGGGTCGACAAACAGCCCGGTCTCCTCGCGCGGGTGTCGTCTTTCTTGCCGCGCATGAAGGATGCGAATGACAGCCTGCAGCGGGACATTGCGGCTGGGAGAGCGAGCGATGTTATGGTGGACGATGTGGGCGACGGGCATGAAGGGAGGTACATCGAGATGGTATGTTGGGTCTTTTTTTGCTTGTATGCTGGCTGGCTGGTTGACGATCTACCTGCAGAACTTGGGATTGGGCGTTTTGGAAGAGAAACACTCGGACGATGATGATGCTTCATCAAGTGGTGACGAGGGCGATTCGGACGCGGCAGAGCAGAGTCAAGGGTCCTCGAGGGATTCAAATGTCCTCGGCAGGCTCATGGGGAAGGAGTCGGCCTCAACGAAGCCGACTATCGAGGAGGTAAATCAATGATACTAATGCAGCTACCATGGTTGGTTTTCATTTACTATGATCTATGGTCTGTCTATTATTATTGCATTGGGGCTAGATGATACCATTTTGGGATAATTGCTGTCATAGAATGTTATCCATTCATCGAATTAGCGGTTCATTAAGGTATGCAAGAGGACAAGTCTAACAACGCCAGCCGGAATGAAACATATCACGTCTATATCCCTGCAGCAGAAACAAAACATATCCCGCTATAGATTAATTATGGACCTCCTTGATACCGCAAGTCCAGCCAGACTCCTGGCTCAGCAGGGGCAAACTATCGCATGTCAGCATGAGAGAACGGAACTGTATAGGCTCGAGACCTGCTTACCTTGCACCCAAACACCATCCCAGCTCGTTGTTCTTGATCTTCTTGGCAATCTTGACCTCGCGCGACAGCGGCATCTCGTACCCAGTGTGCAGGAGACCCAGCATGAAGTTGAGGTCCAGGCACCATTCGGGCCGGTCCTCCAATTCCTCCATAGCTCCATCGATGCTCTCGAAAATCTGCCAGTTACCCTTGCCAGCGCACACGGTAGAAGTGAGCTGGTGCAACTCATCCAGTGTGAATGAATCGGGCATCCCAAGGGGCTTCGTGCGATCAAAGAAATAAGAGAAGATATACATATCCTCCCGCGCAAATGTCTTCTCCAGAGATGGCTGGTGAACACCGTTGAAAGAACAGGGCGCGAGCGCGCACTCGGCGTCCTTCTTCAGAATCCTCTCGGCCAGGCCGCGGCACTGTGCGGCGGCAGACTGTTCCTTAGGGCCAGTCATAGTGACGGTTATCGCGTCCGACCCGAGAGCATGGCCGGCCGGCAGAGTCACGTTCACTTGTTTCTGCATCCCAGGAGCAATGCATGGATTTGGAATCGGATCTGCCAACCACGAGAAATCCTTGGGACTTTGAGCCAGCTTAGCATCCAGCACTTCCAGGTGGATAGCTTCGCGCGCAGTCATGAGACCATAGCCAAGGTGGGAATGCTGGTACAGCTCAAAATACCGTCCACCAAACTTCAGTTCATATTTGTGGTCACCGTCCGCCAATTTCTCCGGCATGCCGCCAGCCGCACTCTTCTCAAACGTAGGTTGATAGACGATCTGGGTCGAGCCACCACCCAGGTCAAACACAGCTGCAGTAGGAGTTTCGTCCGGTCCACCAATCTTTCCGAGGAGATAATTCGTCGTAACCCAGGCATAGATGCCTTCATCAGAGCCATCCATGATCTCGACGCCTCCCTTCTCCCTGGAAACTACAGGGAAGGGGTAAACGTTCTCGAGACGGTTCCTCACTGCCTCCAGAATTTTCCCACTCATTTCGGCACCAACCCTTCGCAAGCCCGCAGTAGCCTTGACGGACACGGGCGTGCAGGATTTGTAGTCATCAGGAACAGTCCTCATTGCCACGTCCATCAGAGGGTCAAGGCTTCTGGCTGCTCCCTCCGCATCATCCTGGTAAGAGCTAAGCCCGGAGCCACCCTCCTTCTTCTGCGTTTGCTCAAATTCCTCATTTTCCAGTTCGGGAGTAGAGCCGCAGTTATTGAAGCGGTAGACGTGGATCCGAGAGCCAGTGCTTCCGGCGTCGATCATGAGCGCATACTGGACGAGAGGTTTGGACGAGTCATGAGCTTTCGAGCATTTTGTCGTTTGCGGAGAGCCAGAGGGCGATTGGACTATCTTGAGTCAGTTGGGGCTTGCGGTTTAGTAAACAGCGGTAGTCACCTACCTGGTACGGAGCTGGGCACTGCAGTTCTCGAAGGAGTAAGCCAGAAAAGCACCAATAATAGAACGCCGACAATGGCGCCAGTCTTCACAAATCGCGATTTTTGAGTCTGTGCCATGATGGTGGAAAAAAAGGAACCGCGAAACGGTCTGTCTGGCGATCGCTTCGACTCGGTAAACGGCGGATGAGCAGATTCAGGGGCTCGAAAGGCAGAACGCCTGCGGGCACCAGAGCCTGACTCTAAATTGGGCTGTGCGTCTTGACGATTTCGACCGTCAACGGCAGTCGACATAAGAAAATCGGAACAATGGCTGCGTGGCGAGTCACCAAGGCGGCGCAACGGGATGCTGCAACGACTTGGGCGAGAAAGACAAGTTAACGACCGACAATAGCGAGAACCATTGATCCTCCGAAGCCACAGACCAACCCGGCAGGGTGAGAGCGACAGAGTGGGCAGGAGTTGCGCAAAGCAGAAGTCAGGAGCAGGATTCGAGACCGAAAGGAGACGGACGGTGGCTGTTTCAGGGCTGTGGCGCACGGCCCATGTGGCTGGTGTATTCCGAATCCGGAATAGCCGAATAACAGTCTGTCTACGTACTCCGGATTCTCGTACTTAACCACCACACTTGGGCCCTGTCAATCCTGCCAGTCTTTAATACACCTCTCTGATTCCACCTCATGCGATGGCCGCCGGTGATATGAGGCTCATGCGCAACCTTCTCCCAACAACCCAGACCCTTCGCCATGCTCTCCTTCCGCCGTTGACGACGACTCGCCCACACTTCCCCAACCACCGCATTATTCGAAGTCAAACACAGTTGCGGCTCAATTCGGCGGATTCCAGGAGATCGCTCATAAACGAGAGGATTCGTGCCCCTTTCGTACGGGTGGTGAATGCGGAAGGCGGCCTTGAGTCTCCTATAAAGCTACAAGACGCCTTGGCCTCCCTTGGGGGCGGGAACTTCCTCCAACAAGTATCGCCGGGTGCACCTGGAGAGCCGCCGATATGCAAAGTCTTCAACCGACAGGCAGTAAACGAAAAAGAACAGCGCATACGGGCGCATCATAAGGAAACAAAGAAGCGAACGGAAGCGAAGATACTCGAGATTAACTGGGCCATCGACACCCACGATCTGTTGGTTCGCTTAAAGAGGTTGAATCAATTTCTTGCTGCGGGCCGGCGAGTGGACATTGTGCTGAAACGGAAGCGGAGGGGCAAGAAACAACCCACGGAGGACGAAATCAATGAACTCCTGGACAAAATAAAGGCCGCAATAGAAAAAAGCAATGGCACGCATTTCAAGCCCGCGGAGGGGGAGCCAGGGAAAGAGTACATTATGTATGTGGAGCCAGGGGGCACTTGAGAAGGGCATTACTATGGTGCACTGTGTATAATAATGGATTTGCTACTGTATGTATAGGACACTTGCGTTCAGGACTGTCCATGGCCATATATATCGTACGGAATACTGTATACTCTGTTGTTCCATATCGGGAATGTCCCTGCTCGGGCGGCTGCTGACTAAGGACTCCCTAAAATTTCTCCAGGCCAGCCAGTCCGCTTCTTCCTCTTCCACCCCGGCCTCCCTCGTTCCTTCGTCTGTCGTTTGCTGTATTCCCGCTTGCCGCCATGTCGGGCATTGCTAGAACCGCCAATCTCTTTCTGCGCTCCAGCAGGGCCTCTCTCGGGCGTCCTACTGCCGTCAATCCCGTTCTCCATGTTTTCGCCAAAGACAGGCAGGCTGCTCGTGGCCTGGCAACCGCCTTCGAGCGTACCAAGCCTCATGTGAACATCGGTACGCAATTGCCCGTCTCATCTGCACCAGGCTTTTCTAATTGACCCTTTCAAAGGTACCATTGGCCACGTCGATCACGGCAAGGTAGAACCTTTCCTCCATGCTCTTCCTGATATCCGTCTGATTAACTTCCGTTAAGACAACATTGACTGCTGCTATGACCAAGTACCAAGCATCGAAAGGCCTTGCGAACTTCATGGAGTACGGCGCCATTGACAAGGCTCCTGAGGAACGCAAGCGTGGTATCACCATCTCTTCCGCTCATATCGAATTCTCGACCAACAACCGCCACTATGCCCACGTCGACTGCCCCGGTCACGCTGATTACATCAAGAACATGATTACTGGTGCCGCCAGCATGGACGGTGCCGTTATCGTCGTTGCTGCTTCTGATGGTCAAATGTATGGTTGATCTCCGACACGTGCCGTTCTTGAACTAGGGAATCGCTTACAGGACTTTTTGAACAGGCCCCAGACCCGTGAACATTTGCTGCTCGCCCGTCAGATTGGTATCCAGAAGATCGTCGTTTTCGTCAACAAGGTCGATATGGTCGACGACCCCGAGATGTTGGAGCTCGTCGAATTGGAAATGCGCGAGCTGCTGTCTAGCTATGGATTCGAGGGCGAAGAGACCCCGATTATTTTTGGATCAGCCCTCAACGCACTCGAGGGCCGCACCCCCGAGATCGGCACTGAGAGGGTTGATAACCTCCTTGACGCTATTGACACCTGGATCCCTACCCCGGAGCGCGCTCTCGACAAGCCCTTCTTGATGTCTGTCGAGGAAGTCTTCTCTATTTCTGGCCGTGGTACCGTGGCTTCTGGTCGCGTCGAGCGCGGTGTCCTGAAGAGAGACACTGAGGTCGAGGTCGTCGGTGGCTCTGAAGAGCCCATCAAGACCAAGATTACCGACATTGAGACCTTCAAGAAGAGCTGCGACGAGTCGCGCGCTGGTGACAACTCCGGCCTGCTCATGCGCGGTGTTCGTCGGGACGATGTCCGCCGTGGCATGGTCATTGCCGTTCCCGGATCCGTCAAGCCGAACAAGAAGTTCCTGGTGTCAATGTATGTTTTGACCGAGGCTGAAGGTGGCCGCAAGTCTGGATTCGGTGGCAACTACAAGCCCCAAGTCTATCTTCGCACTGCCGGTGAGTTTGCGACTCCTGTTTTGCTGTATCCTCTCGGTCATTGCTGACGGCCCCTTTAGATGAGCCCGCCCACCTCAGCTTCCCTGACGGGGACGTGTCTCGGAGAGCGATGCCCGGCGACAACATTGAGATGGTCCTTGAGACCCACCGCCATGTTGCTGCTGACAACGGTCAGCGCTTCAACATCCGCGAGGGTGGCCGCACCATCGCCACCGGTCTGATCACCCGTATCCTGAACAAGTAAATGCCGGGGCGTTCATTGACCTTCTGATTGTACGATCAAAATACCTGTTATGTCGGTACTAATTGTCCCCCGGGAATCATCAGCAAGGGGGATTCAAGGTAGAGGGATGCACATTATGGTTTGAACGGAGTTTCTCAAGAGTCTTGGTCATGTGCGTGTATTATCAACCTGTAAACACTTGTCTATCTTCTCCCCTCTGTTTTGAAGTAGTTCTTTGGATATAACAGAATGCTAGCATTCGTCCATTAGTACTATTACAAGTCAAAAGATGACACCCTAATATACATAGTTCCCAACCAGCCACCTTAAGCCAATATCTCAACAAACTTAACTCTATTTACTAACTAGTGTAACGGTTAGTAGGTGGCCGAAAATGGCTATATTAGCGGCCGTTTTAGGCGTTTCTCTAACTAGTGCGTATTCGCACGGCTATAGGCTTTCTCTCTATACTAGGCCCGGTTTTTATATCCCTTATCTGGAAAATTCTCATTGTCACGCTACCGTCTAGCTAGCTTCTCAGCATTCAGTTAGTTGACCGAGCAACTATCATAGACACTGCTGACTATGTGCTGTAATTGCTAAGGCGGGGCAACTGCCTTGCATTGCATGGTGAGCTCCTATCCAATCATTTGCCGCTACAAAGAATCCGAGCTACAGTGGCTGGGTCCAGATCAGATATACAGTACGACTCCGGTGGAGATGTGGATTGAATGAACGGCAAGTCCAAATCCTAACGAACAAAGCGCCGACTCTCCTTGTAGGCGAGACCCGCTTAGCGCTATGGCCAATACAGTATCTTGCGCTAAATGCATTGGTTATCACAGAGGCTTCCTTCGTTAGCGCCTCGGAAGCCCTTCCGCTTAATAGCTCGCCCAGTTCTTCCATATTCGGTCAACTTCGGCGTGTCGGCGTGAATACCATAGCAACCAAGTTCATCGAACTCTCCGTAGATGCGTCTCCTTAGACCAATGTGTTGGACCAGGCAGCATTCAGGGCCCACTGTCCCTACAGGATTAGAATGACGTGGCCATATTGACCGAGTGATGCTAGCACTCTAATGCAGCTTCATGCCTAAATTTATCCAATCCTGCGCATGTAGCACGTTGACATATGCAAGGATACGGACTATCGAGGTGTCAACGGCTGATTGGAGAAACTATTTCGAGCATGGTAAAAGGATGGCCTAAGCGTTTTGAGTATCCTTTACATATAACTCTGGGCATCTAAAATAGTTAGTATTGAGGCCTAGGCTGCTGAAATTATCTTATATTTCTTGGATTCTGCCGAAATTTGCCATAGAACAATCCTATTAAAGATGGCATGGTGCACTCTCTGCAATCGATCGTTT